>PVKM010025171.1:0-20096 GCA_004027735.1 Carollia perspicillata
AGCAGCAAGAAATAAGGGGGCAGTTACCTACAAAGGTATTCCCATCAGACTGTCAGCTGATTTCTCAAAAGAGACCTTACAGGCAAGAAGGGGCTGGAAAGAAGTATTCCAAGTCATGAAACACAAGGACCTACATCCAAGACTGCTCTATCCAGCAAAACTTTCATTCAGAATGGATGGGCAGATAAAGTGCTTCTCAAATAAGATCAAATTCAAGGAGTTCATCATCACCAAGCCCTTACTATATGAAATGTTAAAGGGACTTACCTAAGAAAAAGAAGATAAAAATATGAACAGTAAAAGGACAGCAAATTCACAATTATTAACATCTACACCTAAAACAAAAGCAGACTAAGCGGTCACCTAAAACAGGAGCAGAGCCACAGAAATGGAAGGTTAGCAACAGGGGAGTGGGAGGAGAGGGTGGGGAGAAGGCACAGGGAATAAGTAGCATAGACGGTGGGGAGAAAATAGATAGGGAGAGGGCAAGAGTAGTGTGGGAAATGTAGAAGCTAAAGAACTTATGATACATGGACAAGAACTAAAGAGGGGGAGTGTGGGTGGGAGGGGGTGTGCAGGGTGGAGGGGAATGAAGGGGGCAATGGGAGAACTGTAATGGCATAATCAATAAAAAAGTTAATATTAAAAAAAAAGACCCATTTTACATAAAAAATAACAAGGTATGAATCCCTCATGTGCCTGTCAGTTTGGCCAGATCTACAACATACACACTTAATTAATTAATTAATTAATTAATTAATTAATTAGTGTGTTCATTTCGGGGGACTGTTTTTTTCTTTCAACTCAGCCATTTCACGTGTTTTGCATACTTGGAGGGCCCCTGCAGGTGCCCCACGGGGCTGGCAGGTCTCGGGCAGCAACAGTCCTCTCCAGCTGCCCTGGCAGCCGGGGAGCAGCTCCCACGGCTGCAGGCAGGCGGCAGGGAGGAATGAATCAGCAGATGGCTGAGCAGACACACATTCATTCGCATGACCCCACTGATGTGGGCGGTGCTGAGAGGGTACGGAGGATGGAGAAAGGTGTGCGCTTGCCGAAAACAGCACCAAGTACCCACCGGTCTGCAGGCCCCTCAGCACAAGGACAGCGTTCAGTGCGGGTGCCCTGGTACCACGCCAGTGAGTTCCCCTTTCTGCAGGTGCAATGCTGCCCTGTAAAGTGGAAGGATTAACCTTCACAGAGCAGGCTGCAAGGCTTCCTTCTGTCTCTTGCACTTGACATTGCCTGGCTGCCCCAGGAACCTGATGCAATCCTGTGTGTTTCCCTGCCAGGCCCATGCGCAGTGGCATTGCCTCATCCTAATTGCTGTTCCTCACCAGCCCACTGAGGGGCACTAACCGTCTGACCTGGCATTTACCTCCAGGATTAGTTTCAGCAGCACCACATTTTTATATTTGCCAATGACTTCTTGGGACTTTGACTACCGAACTACACGATGGTCCAAGATGGGATTCTCAAATGAGGGGCATTACCTGAGGAGAATACTAGTTACACCCAAGAGGGGACTCAGGGCTGCATTGGCATGCTCCAGGCTAACCTCACCGCTGCAGAGCTGCAGATCAGGGAAGGGAGAGAGAAACTGCCAACTATTGAACACCTACTGCATGCAGACAATTCCACACAAGTCATTTCACGCACATTGAAACATAAGCAAAACACAGACCTAAAACCAGAAAAGCATGCCGAGCTGTGTGTGATGTTGATGCCATTGGCTTCCCTGTAAATTATATAAGGGGCTCTGCACACATTCTGAATGACTGATCATTAATATTCCTTCTACACCTTAAAACCTGGAGAACTGAAGGCTGGCCTTCACAGAGGACAGTGAAGCCAGGTGGGGACAGCCGACGTGAGCCATCTGAGAAACAGTGAGTGATCATGCTTGCAAAGTCCCAGTCTATGCTCTTTCCGGAAATCATAATTTCCCAGTCTACGTTCTTTCCGGAAATCATAATTTCACTAGATATGTAAGGATTTTTGCAGAACTAGGTGTCACTGGATAGAACTTCATTACCAGGGGTCTTACATAACAAAGGTTAATCTCCTCTCAAAGGATCAAGAGGATATTTCCGGAGGACAATGGCAGGCTGCCAGGTTTGCAATGTGTCCCTTCCCTGGAACTGGGTACAAATTCTCTGTAAACTGCAGGCCACTTACCACATGCAGACTCCCACACGGATCTAAGCATATGCCAAGTACACCACGGGCATGCTGGGCCAACCGATTATTTATGGGACTTGGCAGAGAAGTCTTTATCAGGTGTTTAGTCACAGTCTCTGTGACGGCACCCACTGCGACAGAGAGCAGTAAAGTGAATAATCATATACCCAACTTGGAAGGTCAATTCCTGCTCATCTTTCTAATTATTAAGTACCCCGTTATGGAGGGCTCTCTGTGGCGGAGTTTCCTACTGTGAAGGTAGATTGTCATTATTCAAAGTTGTTCTTTTGTTACAGATACACACATATAATAGCACGAGCAGAGATCACTCTAGCGTGATCCCTTTATTTTGATGAAAAGAAGACGAGGTGCTTGGTTCTTGAAATGGAAGGCCGGGGCTTCTTTCTCCCTTTCCATCTCAGTGCTGCCTTCACTGCCAAGTTCATTGGTAAATCTCAAGGTTCCATTAAAATGTAAGTTGATCATCCTTTAGCATCACCGTCATTGTTTTGTTTCCCTCCTGATTAAATACTCTCCTGTAAAGGAAAAGAAATGATGAGACCCTCCCATTTTTATCTCAAAGAGAAAAAAAGGAAAGACACTTGAGGCTGCAGAAATAGAAACTCACAGCACAGAAGTCTCTGCAGGCTCCTTCTAGCCAAAGATGTGCTGGACCCAGAAACAGCAGTACAGGAGAAACGCGACCGTCGAAATGAAGGTCATCACTTGACCATCCTTGGCACAGTTTTCCAATTAAGACCTAAATGAATAAACTACAGATACATAGCATGCTGAAGTAGGTAGGTAATTTTTACGTCCTTTATATTAACTAGCACACTTGGGAACCTAAATTATTGAATACTAGCACACTTGGGAACCTAAATTATTCAAGGGAGGATCATATATCTTTTTTCAAGCTAAGTCTTGGCTTGCGAATGAGATGATCACACATGGCTGTGTTCTAAGACTTGGCTCAGCATTGTATTCGGTTTGGCCTAAGTTCCCTTCCGCAGGGCAGAACTCCCCCTCTCCAAACTGAAAAGACTGGTGTGGTCTGTGCACTGCAACTCTGGAGCCGAGGAAATCCGCATCTCCACATGGTAGACGTTTGGCTGTTCACAAACCTGCCAGTTCTCCCCATCCTGGGTGCACAGCAGGACAGGTGCACAGTAGGACTGCTCTACTCCACCCTGCTATAGTTAGACCCAGCCATGTGACTGCCCAGAGACAATAAAACACAAGCAGGATGCTTTACAGTCAATGCAGAATCTGCCATGTCTTTAACGTTGGTGCCCAGTTGGAGCCCCTGTCTGGTTCGGTGTCTCAGTGACTTTTACGTAGGCCCTCCTGCTGGCTTGTAGTCTGAGAGAGAGGGGAGAGCTGACGTACAACAGAGACACCAACCTGTGCTGTGTTAAAGCCCATGAGATTTTGGAGTCACTTATTATGGCACTATAATTTAGCCTAATACAACAACAAAAATGAACTTCTGTTATGAAGAGAGACTAACCAGCTGGTATGAATAGAGCGAGGACTACTGACGCCTCACCAAAAATGCGTCTTCCCCGGTTGTTTTTTTTCCCCACGAGCAAGAAGGGATTTCACTGATCATTTCCATTCACTTTCTTCCCTTGCTCCGCAAAATTAACAGCACACAATTCCGAGGTTAGAGGCATAAAATAGCACTGCACCCCACAGACAGACAGGCACACAGGACATACGGCCACGCAACCCCGTGCACAGACTGGAGTCTTATGGCTACAACACAAGGAACACGAAGGAAGCTGGCAACCGCCAGAGGCTGGGAGACAAGCATGGACGGGTACTCCCTCTGAACCCCCAAGATGGAGCCAGCCCTGTTGATACCTTGCTGTGGGACTTCCGGCCTCCACAGCTCTATAAGAATAAATTCCTGATTTTTTTTTTTTTTTTTGCCACTCCGTCTGAGGCACTTGGTTATAGCAGCACTAGGAAACGAACCCGGTGACTTTGAACTACCACTCCTCTGCCTGTTTGGCATTTTGACAGAGAGTCATCACACAGTGTCTTTCCACATTGGTCTTACACATCCCTGTATTTTAAACCTTCCCATTTAGGTCTAAAATGAGTTGAGTAAAGAGAGTATGGATCTAACCTCTTCTTTCACCAAATAAACCCCATCAAGATAAGGAGCAATGTCTTATTTTTCTTTTAGTCTCTCTTCTAGCACTTTCTCAGACCTCGCCCTGGGCCTGGCCCACAGCGAGGCCTCTAAGATACCTGCTAAGAAGACTATAGAGCAAACAGTGGCCATTCCTCCTGTTCTTTCCGTACCTCTCATCTCACACTAAGCAGTGATTTTAGGACAACTGAATTACTAAGTTTGTTAGTGTTGGCTCCCTTCATGGCCAATTACTAAACAATAAAGCGGGTCCCTTTGGCAGCCGATCTAAATCAGTCCATCCACAGATGAGTGCCCACTATTCCATGGTCTGTTAATGCCATTCCCATCTGTGACTGCATCAGGGCAAGCAAAGGAGCAAGCCAATCAGCAGAGGCAGGCTTGGAGTGTTTGAACTAACAGAACATCATTAATCACTGAAGGCAAGAAACTTAAGATTTAAGAGGCAAAAGAAAAAGTCACTTTGAAAAAGCAAGATGGCGCATGCATATACCCATGTCATCGATGACTGTGTACAGTACCCCATCACTCAACAGAATTTCTGTTTATTCATTTGTTACTCGCCTGCATGAGTCAGCCCACAGGTGGTGGTATCTATTGGCTCCTGCGTACACTTGATTTTCTTTCCAAGTGTAAGGCAAAGCCCATTTCTCATTTTGGCTGGGAAGGAGTCCTAAAGACCCGAGCACGAGCACATGGCAATCTTAGGAGGACCAGACCCACCGTACTGAAACACGATCGGCGCACGGACTCCGGTCTCCCACAGAGAAAGCCGACGTAAGGTCTTCTCCCAAACCCCTGGAGGCCGACAGGATTCTTCGGTCAACATCACCATTTGAAATCACACCGTTTTCGGGCAAACGAGTGGTCCTGGAAGCATCCCTTTCACCCTTCATCTCCCTGGTCTGTGGTATTTGGGGGAAGTCTTAAGTAGCTCAGCTGTTCTATCTTTCCTTCCCTTCAGCATCTCAAAGTATCTGCTGGCTTTCCACTAGTCTGGGGAAGGCATCCTGCTTCCCAAGAGGTGGCTAGGAAATCTATACTTGCTTTTAAAGGTCTGTGGCTTCCTGAGACATGCAGTTCATCTTCTTCTTTCCTTCCCACCACTAATTTTAAATGCGAAGGCCGTGGTGAATTCTGGGTCCCCTAATCTCAGTAAATCTGAAGCCAGAGGAAGTCGACTGAGAGCTGGACCATGAACATTCTTCTGCGCTCATTTCAGGAGGGACTTGGTCACAATGGTGGCCAAAGAGCTGACTGTCCACCTCGGGCCCCAGAAAGGGTCTCAAACTTCTCAGCATTTCCCCCTGCCCCAGACCAACTCTGTGAACACAACTAGCCAAAAGGAGATGAATGCACTTCATCAAGCCATTTTTATACATTGCAGTGTTGATCGAGCACTGGAGTCGGGGCAGCTTTTGTAGAGCCAGGGTGGAAAGGGCTTTGGCGGGCCCTGCCTGGGTAGCCCTGGGGGCTCCAGCCCTGGCCAAGGCAGCTGAGAAATGGGAAGCAGGGAGTCCAGGCTCACCCCCACAACCCCCACTTCTGGGAGCTGGGGTGCACCCTGGGTTTATGGCTCCGTTCAGGATAGATCCTGCTCAGGATGAGCAGCTGGGGGAGTGACTCAAAGGAAGTCCAAGCAGGGCAGCAAATGAGCAAAGGCCCAGATTTTCTGCATGAAATCCAGTGTTCCAAAACCTCGACAGGATCATTCTAGGTCAGAGATCCCCGACTGCAGCCTGCACCTGCCCCATACCACAGCGGACATAGCCATGTATCAGCAATGTCTCTCTGAGCAACAGAAAAGCGCACCAACAGCAGCCTAAGCAGTGATTTCTTTCTCTTACAAACAAGAGCTCCCACTGAGTCGCCTCAGTGACTCATCAGTGGTGTCAGGGCCAACGTCGCTGTGATTCTCAGGTTTCGAGATGGCAGTTGTAGTTCCAAGGACCAGATCTCACACTGTGTTTAAAGGCAGGAAGCCAAGAATGTGGCCAGGGCAGGTTCTCTTCTGGATTTTCCTCTTTACAGGGGTGCAGGGAGGGCTTTTCCTGGAAGGTCTCTGCAGACTTCTTACATTCCTACTGATCTATGCCACGTTCCTACTTTTACATAGGGACTGTTCCCAAATCCTCTAAAAGTAATAGATCCCCAGCTGATGCCTGTGCCAAAGGGATTACGCTTGCTCCTTCCTATGAGCGTGGGAGATGGGGCAGGGCTTTGGGGCCTCCACTTGTGTTGTTGATGAGATCTGAGGGTAGACCACACACTGCTGGGTCAGGGCAGAGCCACCAAGCCCAGCTGTAGGCAGGAGAGAGTGGGGACTGCCAGGAGAGAGAAAAGCCTCCGTCCCCCACAGGCATCCTCTCCAAATATAGAAGCAAGCACTGGCTTCCCAGAGGCTCCTTCGAATCTGTTGAGAAATTATAATTAGACTTTGTGCTTCTGCTAAGTCTTCCACCCCAGGAGCTCAGGGCACTTCCTCGCACCATCTCATTAATCTTCACGACACCATTCGAGGCAGCTGGCATTTACTGTCATCTTCATTTTCAGGATGAAGGAACTGAGATGCAGGTACAGGTTAATGACTTGCCCAATGTCAATGGCTCTGTAAGTCACCGGCCAGCCGGGGACGGGACCAAAATCAATGGGTGAAAATGGCTACTGCAACTCACTGAAGACCCCCGGCAAGTGTGTGGGGGTCATTCACTGACCCAGATGGCATGAGCCCCGAAGGGTAACTTCATGGAAGGGTGTCCGAGCTCTGAGCAACAAGGCAAGAGATACAGAGAGCGGTGATTCCCTGTCTGGACCCCTTGGGCAAGTCACCTGCACTTCTGAATATTTCCCTGTTTTAAAAAATAAGAAGGGTAGTATCTACCTTCCCACCATGTGAGGTCACAGCAAGGTGGTGCCATCTATAAACCTGGAAGAGGGTCCTCGCCAGACACTGAACCTGCTGGGACCTTGCTCTCAGACCTCCAGCTTCCCAAACCTTCCTGCTGCATAGCATGCAGAAAACAGATGTTTGTTGAATGAATAAATTGGTCTCATCTGACTCTCCAAAGCACCTGAAATACACATGTACATGTTTTGATATTTTTTAAACAATGATACTGTCTACCGCATCTAATCCACTCAGTTGATTCAAAAACAAGAATGTTTTAAGTGATACCACGTGTGAACTAGGATATTCTGTAAAATCGAAGTCAATTGAGGGAGCTGGTAAGACAGGCATTTAAAATCAGCCCGCCACTCTTGGCTCACGCCGACCATCCTAAACTGCAACCAGGCTCTTCCCAGATGACCCCGAAGCTCCTTTGTGCCATCCGACGTGCTGAGAGCCTACTTTCAGCACAGACTGTGCGGGAAACGCTGCGCAGGAAGCAGCCATAACTAGGATGTGACTCGTGTCCTCTAGGAAACAGCCTGCAGAGAAGGCAGACAAATGAACCATGAATTTCCCTGGGTGGCAAAACGAATTCTGACTTACAGTCAACAACGTGGCCAAGCGGGGTGAGAGAGGGAGCGTCCAGAGGAGGGACGTGTGGGTCAGCCAGGGGGGTGGGGGGAGGCAAGTGGGGAAAAGGGGGCAAAAGCTGAAATGGGAAAAACCCTTAGCTCTTCCTTTCCTTCCTCAGCGTCCACCATTCTCCCCTCTGAGAAAAGCGAAGTCAAGGTGTTAGAGCCGCAGAGGCTGAAGATTGGGTTTGCTTTGCTTACCTCTGTGGGCAAGGATATTTGCGGCAAAAACATCGCCTCGGGGCTGCCGGACGCGCCTCTCTCTGCGGGCAGTCTTACGTTCGGCCACGGGAGGGCGCCTGTCCCCTCCACTAGTCTCTTGTGTGCAGCCCGCGCCACCACCCCACCCCCTACCCCCCTACCCCAGGCCAGCGGCTGCAGCTGTCTGCAGGTGGCTGCCTCCAACGCCTGAAGCCTGGAAGAATCGTCCCCACAGCTGGGGCACCTGGAAGACGGGGTCACCGCCACGCCCAACTTCCAATATTTTATCTTTTTTAAACGAACCAGGGTAGATGTTCACAAATAATTACTCTCCCATCAGCCAGGTGCATTGTGAGGACAATAATCTCCACACAGATCGCAGGAAGCTATTGGAAGACCATCTGACTTTGAGAGAATGCAGGTCAGGTTCAATGCCCTGGCAGCGAGGTCTCCCAGTTCCCCGAGCCTGAAATAGGGTGATAACCCACTAACACATCAGGACACTGTCCTTTCTCAGGCACATCCAGTGTGGTGCTAAGGAGGGCCATGAGAGGGAAGACAGAAACGTCCAGACCTGAGACAGGACCAGAGAGGGAGAGCGGTGGCCTGTCCGATGTCTTTGGTTTAACGACTAATTGTGCAAATACCCAATGGGAGGAAACCCATCGGGCTGGCTCTGCACCAGACAAGAATTCCTCAATCGCACCAACTTGGCTGCTCCCCGAAGTCCCTTTGTTCTCTCCACACCCCTACCCACCCAGCGTCTCCCTGTATTATTTGTCCCCGGTGAATTAGAAAGAAGGTTTTGAGACAAGACAGAATGACACACTGACAGCTATCAGGAAACATTCACTCAGAAGCTCCCTCAGAATCAATGGAGGGCTGGGTGTGTGTGTGTGTGTGTGTGTGTGTGTGTGTGGTTTTGCCTCCAAAGTGTAATTAATTCCATGACTTTGGGTTAGCCACTGGACTGAAGTAAGTGTCTTTTTGGGTAAAAAGAGCCTAGACTTTCTTAAACTTGGAGATGAACAAGAACGATCACAGCATGTAAAAACCCAAATTAAAAACCCAAATTACAGCCTGCTAAAATTATCCCCTTCTCAAAAAGGGAAAGGAATCTCAGCTGATGAAAAACACTTTTTAAATAGTCTAATAATTACACGCTAACACCCAAAATAGATCTCAAATCATCCGAGAGATTGGTTGAGCTAAAATCCCATACCTTGCTCCAGAATATTTGTCAAGCCACATACCTGAAATGCACTGTATATATTCCTAGGCCTGTCAAATGAGTGTGTTATCATTATTATCACCATCACCCTCATCAGTTTACCAGCCAAGGGTGGCTCGGATGAAGCCCATTAAATGTTTCTAACCCTAATGTTCTCCATTAATTTGCTGAGTCTGGGTCCTGTGGATTGGCACACTCTCTGGGTCGTGGGCTGACTGAGTGTTACTGCAGACGTGAAAGAAAGCCTCTCTCCACTCCCCTCCCCACAGCATAACACCACGGACTAAATCTAAAAAGGAGCATAAATGGGACAGGGTTCTCACCCGGGACCCGGGGCTGAGGGCCTGTCTGTTTCTGGGGACATCTCTATGGGCCCTCTGGGTCAAGTAAAAAATGATTCAGGGGGTTTCTGGAGTGGCCAGATGCTCATGGTAAGGTTTATGTTTCTGAAATCACACCAGCCGCTCGCTCCCAGGGGACCAGAAGCCAGAAACATTAAGAAAAATAAGATTGGAGAATAAAGACTAAGGGAAGGTTAATTTTATGTGTCAGCTTGGTTAAGCAGTGATGTTCAGTGGCTTGATCAAACACTAGTCTAGACGCTGCCGTGAAGGTATTTTGTAGATGTGACTACGATGTAGAATCAGCTGATTTTGAGTGAAGGGGGCTACTGGTGACAGTGTGGGTGGGCCTCCTCCAATCAGTCGAAGGTCTGAAGAATAGACGCTGAGGTGTACAGGGGAAGCAATCCTGTCTCGAGACGGCAAACTGACTTCGTACCCATGTCCCCAGCATGCGGGTCTGCCCTGCAGACTCCAGACCTCCCAGGCCCCACGTTAGAGCCAATTTCTTAAAGCAATTCTCCATATTTGATGTGTGTATTTGCATATCCCATTGGGTCCGTTTCTCCAGAGAACCCTCACTGACACGGATTTCAAGCAACTCTATTTTTCATGCTATCTACATAAAAACAATGAAGAGCCCTTCCGTGATGCTGTTTTACATGACATTAGAAGCGGCATGCGCTTCTCATTTTGTCTGGGCACCAAACAGTCCTTCACCAACAGCCCATGCCCCTCACTAGAACCTGACCTGCCTCCCAGCTTCAGGAAGTCCTGACTGGTCTGAGGGTGTGTTGTCCCCTTGCCAATGATTGGCTCAGGAGAGAGATGTGACCCAGTCGGGGACAATGAGATATGAGAAGAGGTTTGCTTCGGACTTCCACTAAGATTTGTCCATTCTTCTGAGAGGCTTTTACAGATGCATCCTCCTCTCTGGGCTGGAGAACGAGGAACTGGTAGCCCCGAGTTGGTACTGGAAATCGCCCTTGGGTGGGAAATCACCTGGATCCCTGAAAATGCTGGTGAGCTGGCTGGACCAGCCAGTCCAAAAGCCCTCACTGACCCTGGGCCTCCTTTAAAGTGAGCCAATACCTTTTCACTGCGCAAGCCAGGTTGAGCCTGACTTCTTGTTAGTTGCCACCAAAGGTCCAAGTTTTTTCTTTCCCTTAGCTTCTTACTTATAAATGGGAGAGTAGAGTTAAATAACCTAAGATCTCCTCGAGCTTCCAATATGTGTATTGCACATTTAGACACTAACTGTACTTGTCAACTACAGTTTAGAGAATCTATTATTGTAGGTCTGTTTCTAAATACATCTTCAATAACATGACGTGTGTGTTATAAGTCCTTAAAGTGTAACTTGAAAAGTTAAATAACATTATTGAAAAAAGAATACGAAGATATCAACATTCACACCAATGAGAATTATTAATGAAGACCTGTATAGAAAAGATACAACTTTCAAGAAAGGCAATTTGGAATTATCGGTCAAAATTATAAAGGCATATACCCTTTGACCTAAGCATTCCCTTTCTAGAACTTCATGCTAGAGTTCTGCTTGTGCATGTATAAAATGATGTTGTTTGTAATTACAATAATTGGAAACAACTTAAATATGTATCAGTAAAGATTAAGTTATCATAGATATATACAATGAAATAATTCCCAGCTGTTAAAAAAATGAAGCTGCTCTCTATGCAGTAAAATGGGCTAATCTCTAAATTGTATGTTAAATAAGAAGAGCAAGATGAAGAATAATGAATATTGTATGCTATCATTTATATTTTAAAAAATAGCTAAACATATGTTTGTGCAGAAATGAACTAGGAGACTGCCTCAGAAGCCTGGTTATATTGTGCTTGTATCTAGAGACTGAAACACAGGAACTAGAAAATAGTATGAGGCTGGAGAGAATGGTTACCTTTTCACTGGATATATGTTTTTAAAAATTTAACAAGCCCTAGCCAGGTAGCTCAGTTGGTTAGAGTACAGCCCCAATACACCAAGGTTGTGGATTTGATCCCTGGTCAGGGCACAGACAAGAAACAACCGATGAATTCATAAGTAAGTAGAACAACAAGTCAGTGTTTCTCTCCCCCCCCCAATCAATAAATAAAAATTTTAAAAAATTTAACACATGAATGTATATCAGTTATAATAAACTTGGGTGGAAATAAAATTATTAGTATAAATGCATTTCCCGATTTTCTATAATGACAGTAATTCTGAAGCTAAATTACAGTCTTTATGTTTAATTATAATTAATGATCAGATACAAAACAATGATTTGGTACATTTGTTCTCATTTTCCTTTCTGTCTAAATAAGGGCAGTAGAAAAAAAAAAGATCTTGAATTAAAGAGAAGAAATGAAATTTACCTATAACATTTAAAAAGGAGTCTGGGCCCTGGCCAGGTAACTCAGTTGGTTAGAGCGTCATGTCCATACACTGAGGTTGTGGGTTCATCCCCAGTCGGGGCACGCATAGTACAAGAATCCACCAATGAATGCTTCAATAAGTGGAACAACAAATCTCTCTCTCTCTCCCTCCCTCCCTTTCTCTATCCCTCTAAAATCAACAAATATAAAACATTTTAAACAAAATGATAATACTATGTTCTTTTAAAAAGAGGAGTTTGATAGGCATTTGGCTTTTCCATGCATTCCATCCTAAAGAGCCTTTCCCAGCTGTCTTCTAGCCCAGGGTCTTGCCGTTCATTCACACCCACTCATTCCACAGTTCCTAAATGTCTTTGGGGTGCCAGACAGTGGGGCCACCATGGAGAGGGAGACCCAGCCACCACTCTCTTCGTGAGCTCAGTCTCTTCACTGTTGTCATCCTTCAAGCCAGGTAGAGATTGGCCTAAAGGAGCTTGTCACTAAGAACCTTGGGCCTCAAGTCCCCTGACAAAGCAGAACATGAGGATGCTCCATAAAAAGAAAATGCCCGAAGTTACCACGGCAAGAATGGCCGTCCTGGGTGCAAAGGAAACACCTACGAATCCTGTCAGCATCTCAGCATCATCCACCTGCTCTAATCCCCCTGCAAATGTCTGCCACTGCCTGTGGCAGGCTCCGCCTTCCAGTGCTCACTGCGCACGCTGCACGAGAGAGAGACAGAGAGAGACAGAGAGACAGAGAGAGACAGAGAGAGACAGAGAAAGACAGAGAGAGACAGAGAGAGAGAGAGCGCGAGCTAGCTGCAAGGCACAGAGATGACTGGTTAACTGAAGCAAAAGGATCCAGGCAGCACACAGAGGCTCAGCAGGATGTCTGAACAACTGGGCTTGCACGATAGTCAGGACCCCAGGCAGGCTGGGCAGCAGGGAGAATGGCTCTGGGACAGGGTTGCTGGCACAACTGCTACTGGACACTCCAGGCCAAGGGGACACTGTTTACCAGCTGATCCCGCAACTTTGCATCAGCCCCTGGAGATTCAGTCCCAGGCCTGGAGGGTCAGCCTGGCCAGGCCAGAGTCCAGTCCCTCAGGCTGGCTGCCAAGGGGCAGGGAGGGAGCTCTTCCAGCCCCAGACTCTGTGGCCCTAGGAGGACCCTGCCTCTCACTCCCTGCATCCTCCGCCCCCTCTTCACAAGATGCAGTGTGGGGAGGAGGCTCTGGAAATAGGAAGAGAGTGAGGCAAAAATGACACTTGAATGACAGTTGATGTTGGAGTCAGAGAGGCGTCGAAGAGGAACGAGAGGAACAGACTCAGCAGAGAGCCAGTCCCAAAGCCCACACAATTCATACGGGGTCTGTCTTCAATACGTTAAGAGGCTGGGATGAAAACGATGACTCCGACTTTGACAGTGATGGTGAGGAATAACGTCTCCTCGGTCAGCCTCCGTGGAGAACCAAACACGTCAGTTCCACCTGCCCTTACAGTGTTATTGAGAAGTCTTGAGAAGTAAGTTATCCAAAGCTCACGGCAAAGGCACCTCAGAATTGTAAGTCAAACCAATTTAATGTTAATTATACGTTTAGTGCAGCTAGCATGTTAGAAATAAATCAAATTTATGATAAAGTTATATTTTCAACATAACATAATCGTATGCTATAATACATTGGTGCCTATTTTATAGTCAACATAGATAGTACGTTTATGTCTATTTTATGACCTTATCTCTTCTTGGCCTTTTGGCTAAGATCAAGTGTACTTTATGACCTTGAACATAATTTTACTATTTGTATGATGATAAAGTTTTATGGAAGTAGTGGTTTTACATGAATTATATATTCTTAGCCTAGCCCGTAATTCCCGTGAAACAAGAAGGTAACCTTCCAATCCTTAAGATTGACCCTGCCTTCCGCAATAATCTGCTTCATAGCACAGTTTCCAGGGAGTACATCAGAGCAAAAATGGAGGCCCGGCCATTTGCTGTGCTTTTGTACAAAACTTGTTTTTATTATAATAAAATGTGGAGGTCTGGGGGCTGGGTTTCCCTTGAACCGACACCTTTACAGAATTACATACATCATTGGGTGTTTCCCAAGTTCGCGGTTTCCAAAATAACACGTTCTGTTGGGGTCTATGAAGGGCATTTCTACCGGCCAATAGAGGAAAGGCTGTCGCGAGTGTGTACAGAAAGAGAAGACGAGTGGAGAACGTATCCGATTCTCCACCACTCCCCTGAGTTAAAAATAGCTGATACCAAAGCCCATGGAAACAGAGGATTTCGCAATCAGACTTTTCCCAGCAGCACCTGCCTGTTATGCTGCCCCCCAGTGCTGACCTCCTGACAGTCCTCCTCCAGCCTGACACGCTGCTCAGCCTTTGGCGTGAGTTGATGATAGATGTGAGCTGAGTATATAAATTATTCCGAAGTGTGTATAAAATTCACTGAAGAAAAACGATTTGCATTTTCAGGATGGCCACAATCTAAAGGTCTACATCCTGGGGCTGGGGCTGAATTAGGTCCCTCAAAATTCATATAGTAAAGAACTAATCTCAGTACCTCAGAAAGGGACTATTGTCTGGAGAGAGACTTCAAAGTAGAAATTAAATAAAAGATAAGCTTTTCTGGGTGGGCCCTAGTCCAATATGACTGGTTTCCTTACGAGAAGAAGAAATCAGAACACAGACATATCAGAGGGAAGGCCGTGTGAAGACGCAGGGAGAAGATGGCCATCTAGAAGCCAAGGAGAGAGGCCTCAGAAGAAACCGGCACTGTTGACACCTTGACTGTGGACTTCTAGACTCCAGAATTGTAAAAGAGTAAATCTCTATTGTTCAAGCCACCTAGTCTATGCAACTTGGTTACAGCAGCCCTAGCTAGCTAATGCACCTGGGTAAACTTGGATAAATTGATACTCGTCACCAGCACCAGCTCTTTCCAGTCTGAGCTGGCCTACCACTCCCCTTATCCATGCCACACCCTGGATCTTGAACTTGACCAAGCCCTTCATCTTCCCTGGCTTCAAAAGTAGACTGGCCACTCAAGCCCATGTTTTCCAATTCTCCCACATATACTGATTCAGAGACTTGGGCTCTTTCCATGTTATGGACCCATCATCCTCTAGACCTTGAAGTTCTTGTTTTGAGCAAGTAACCAGGGAAAGAGAGTGATGGAGAGGACACACATCAGTTCTCCTCGTGATGCATCAGTGGGAACTAGTCCTGGGGTCCCACCTGGATACGAGGAGAGGTGGGCAACGCAGACCCTGGCTGGGCAGCCACCTCCCAGTTCCACTCTATGGAGGGGACAGCACTTTGCTGAACAGCTGGCTGCCTCTGCCACACTCCTTTACACCTGACCAGACTGTCACCAGCAGCTCAGCCTCTTCCATTCCCCCAACCTCTCCTCTCCACCTACCCCACCCCGCCCAGTCCACGGGCACATCCTGTTTGGACACTAGCCTTTCCAGGACCTGTGCATCTTCAGGGTTCCCCCTCTCACCACCATACTTGAGGATGTTATCAACGTCATCCCTTCTGGCAAACTAACCTTATAAATTCTACTTCAGAACCCTGAAAATCCCAGGAGTTTGTCACAGTGTGTCTCCCAAAGGCCTCATGGTATGGCCAGCACTTGGAATGAGGGGGATGAGGAGGAGAACAGGCCACTGGTCTATATTTACCATTCATGGGAAGGGAAGAGGGGTTTTTTCTTGGGAGGAACACACAGCTCCAGATGCCCTTGACTGACACACGCTGACTAGCATCCACTCTGCAGGGCTGGGGGTGAGACCATGAAGGAGAGGACACCCCAGGCCTCGATGAGCTCTTCCTCCCAGGGGGAAGGTGGACTGCGAAACACAGTCACAGGCAGCGTACTACACACTGGAGCGCAGGTGCAGAAAGGCCTGCAGACACGGGGAGGCGGGGTCCAGCCTTGCCCAGAGTGGCACCAGGCTTCCTTTAGAGGCACCAATGGAGCTGAAGCTGCATAGGCGACAGGGCAGGATGTGCCTTCCAGACCAAGGGGAAGTAACGGTCAGGACGTGACTGTGCGAACAGCCAAAGGCTGCGAAGAGCCCAAGGGTCCATTGCCAGGTGAATGGACAAACAGACTGTGCTCCGTCTATGCAATGGAACGCTGGGGGCTTGGGGGAGGCAGCCGATCCACGTCCCTCTCACACATTGATGTTTTACTCCCTCTCTTTCTCCCTCCCTTCCCCTCTCTCTAAAAGTAAACAAATAAAATCTTTCCTTTAATAAACGGAAGGAATTTCTGACACATGCTATGACAGGGACAAATCTTAAAACAATTATGCTCAGTGAAGTGAGCCGGACAGAGGACAAGTTACAAGGGTGGGCAAAAGTGGGTTTACAGTTGTGAGTACATGAAATAGGTTTATTTCATGCCATTATTTATTAATTCTTGTGTTACTTATTTGTATAAAACGATAAACCTGCTTTTGCCCATCGCTGTATTGTATGAGTTCCCTTACACGAAGTATCTGGAAGAGGCAAGTTCAGAGACAGGAAGTAGCTCCGAGTCTGCCAGGGCCTCGGGAGGAGAGAAGGAGGAATTATTATTTAACAGGCACCGAGTTTGTGTTTGGGATCATGGAAAGTTTTGAAAATAGCTAGTGTTTATGGTTGCACAACACTCTGAATGTAATTAATGCCATTAAATTGCACCTTTAAATGTCTAAAATGGCCAGTTTCATATTCTCAGTATATTTTACCGCAATGTTTGAAAAAAGATAAGGTTGTATGAACGGGTATCGGGAAAGGGAAGAGGTTTCTTAACGATCTCTAGTTTTAAACATTGAAACTCTAATTAAATATCCATTTGGTTCCTGGCTGTAGCCTGCAGCTTCCTTTATTTTTTTATTTTTTATTTCGTTAGAAAGGGAAGAGCTGGGCAAGGAGATCAGAAAGGAAGCTGCCCTCCGACCTCCAGGTGCGGGGACCTCCACTGAAGTGCTTCCACTCCAGTGGGCACAGGAAAGCCCGGGTGCTCCGCCTGCGGCTTTCTTTTTTTTTTAAGATTTGATTTTATTCATTTTTAAAATTTATTTATTTATTTATTTATTTATTTTTAGAAAGGAGAGAAATATCAATGTCTGGTTGCCTCTTGTGCATCCCCTGCTGGGAACCGACCTGCAACCCAGGCATGTGCCCTGACTGGGAATCGAACCACAGTTGTTTGGGTTGCAGGCCCGCGCTCAATTCACTGAGCTACACCTGTCAGGGCAATTGATTTATTCATTTTTAGACAGAGGATGGGAGGGAGAAAGACAGGGAGAGGAACATCTATATACGAGAGATAACATGGATCATTGCCTTTCGCATGCCCCCTACTAGGAACCTGCCCTGCAACCCAGGCATGTGCTCTGACTGGGAGTCGAACCAGCAACCTTTCCATTCACAGGCTGGCACTCAGTCCACGAAGACACGCCAGCCAGGGCAACTGTGACTTTCTTTTACGCTTTCTTTTCATTAGGCAGTAGTCCATTAAATTAGATTTAATTAAAGCCGTCTTGATGGATGGACTGAGATTGAGTAGCCCGTCTCTCCAAAGACAACAGAGGTTTGTCACTGTTCCCAGAATTCCTCGCAGTCTGGCCACCATGTGGCAAAATAATTTATATCCTTGGTAGAAGCAGGCAGTTCTGTTGGTTTGCAGAAATAGCATTTCCGTCACTGCCGTGCAGCAGAGGTTCTTAACTGTTATTAAATCAGCTGTTTGTCGGCTGGCGCACCACAGATGGAAACTACACACACAGATCACGCGGCCGAACTTGACAAGCCAAGCCTGTTTGTATTGCACTGTGGAAGCTAGAAATGGGGTTTCGCTCTGCCGGGGCTATCACGCGGAATGAGAAAAAAGAAGAAGAAAGCAAAACATCCCTCCTTTTAAAAATAATGAATGGCATAAATCATCTCGACAGCTGACCATTACACTGTAACATTCCAGTGGGTTTTGCACTAATAAGAAACTGAATGAGATTAATAACTGCGCATTCCCCTACACATTTCAAGGAAATTAATTTAGCTCTTCACATGTCTGAGCAAAATGCTTTGGAAACATTAACTATCTGATTCTTATCGCAAAAAAAACACACAATTTCTTGACACCTATTTGCACATGGGGCTTTGCTAAGCACTTTCTAGGCAATTCAAACCGATGGGTTCTATGGTCTGAAAATGCAGTTTTCCCATTAAAGAGACAACCTGAAACTTGTTACATGCCAAGCAGCACTGACTTCTTTTTTAAGTTGGAATATTTTGTGGTGCTAAAAATGTGGGGAGGTCTTATTTCATACCTAAGACGCATCTCCTAAGACCTTGTGTGAGTAGAACTTGTGTAATTCAAGAATGATGGTCTGAAGGGAGTAAATATAAAACAAGACAGAGGTATTCTCAGAGCGCATTCACAAGCTGTAATCCCTTTTTCCTCTAAAGCCGCGTTTCCCATCCCTAGCGTTCTCTCTAATATTTCCCGGGGTCGTCTCCCATATTAACTGCTCCATGTGTCCTCAGGGCTGTCTGCCCTTCCTCTTGGCGTCCTGTCACATACAACGTCGGGTCAAAGGCTCCTCATCTGGGGACACGTTTTCTCAGCACGAGCACCTGCATTGCTATTTTATGGCTACAGTAGTCTTCCCTTGCCTGTGGGAGTTTCTGTTCTAGGACCCCCAGCAGATGCCTGAAACCCCAGGTAGCGCCAAACCTACAGATACTATGTTTTGTCCTGTGCATCCGTACACCTGAAGGCTTCTCTTTGTCATGCTGAAATCGTCAGCACCACTGCTCTTGGGCTTTGGGGCCATTATGAAGTAATATAAGGGTGACTTGCCCACAGCATTGCCATCCCCGACAGTCTGACAACCCAGGTGGTGAGTAAGGGACTAAGAGGTACACAGCCTCGACCACGTGGAGACACTGGACAAAGGGGTGGCTCAGTGTCCTGGGCAGGATGGGGCAGGACAGCATGAGATTTCATCATGCTAGTCAGAATGGCGCACAATTTAAAACTTGTAAGTTGTTGCCCTGGCTGGTGTGGCTCAGTGGATTGAGCGCTGGCCTGTGAACCAAAGGGTTGTTGGTTTGATTCCCAGTCAGGGCACACGCCTGGCTTCCAGGCCTGGTCCCCAGTGGGAGGCACATGAGAGGCAACCACATGTTGATGGTTCTCTCCCTCTCTTTCTCCTTCCCTTCCCCTCTGTCAAAAAAGAAATAAAATCTTTAAAAAAAATAAAACTTATAAGTTATTCCTGGAATTTTTCTATTTAATATTTTCAGACTCTGGTTGACCACAGGTAAATGAAACTGTATAAAGCAAAGCCATGGAAAAGCAGAGGGTAGGGGCATGTACTGTACTTGAATGAGATTGTTATTGGGCCGTAAAAATATTTTACAGAATAATAGCAGTGAATGCCAGAATAGCAGCATAAGAGTAAACCATACATTTTGCTTGCAAGAGCTCCAGGCACTGGGGCCAAGGGCCGGCTGCTCTTGCACAGCCGGGCTGGTGTTTGTCTTCCAGCTCAGCGACAAGCCCCGCTCTGAAAGTGTAAGCAAGGTTTGCGAATTTCGCTTTGCCCATCAGTTTTAGAATTTCATCATTCTTGACAATCTTTTTACAATGTGGTGGCATTAACCTATTTTCACCTTTGAATTAAGATTTTATTGGTGTTTTTACATTGGCTTTTCATGTTGAGAGGCTCCCTAGGGCTGCTTCCCCAGGGATGCAGGGGAGGCAATGGGGGAGGGGGTGTTGCATTAACGCTGCGGTGGCCGGTGCACAGACAGGCATGGAAGATGGGAGAGACCCGCCATCGTCTAGGAAGGAAGATTTCATCCCCTATCACGCCTACCAGGCAGGAGTGGCCGGGCTCACATTCTCCAGAGAAGGCAGATCACTGGAAATCCATGTTCACCCCCAGCACCTTCGTCCTCTCATGCCTCCAAAAAGGGGTATAGGGTAGAGAAATTAGCCTGTGTTTTAGTCCTGGCTCGGGCTCTGCTGCCCAGCTGAGCCCAGGCTTTGGTATCTGTGAGGATGCTGCGAAC
>PVKM010025172.1:0-20093 GCA_004027735.1 Carollia perspicillata
CATGCACTGTCTTAAGAAAACAACATGTATTAAGGTTCTCCAGAGAATCAGAAACAATAGGAGGTATACATACATATGTGTAAATAGATTTATTAAAAAGAATCAGCTTACAGGATTATGGAGGCTCAGAAATCCCAGATCTGCAGTTGGTAAGCTGGAGATCCAGGAGAGCTAAGGGTATATAGTTCTAGTTCTAGTCCAAGTCCAAGTCTAAGTCCAAAGGCAGGAGAAACCTAATATCCCAGCTTGAAAATGGTGAGGTGAGGGTAGAGGAAAGGGAGGAGGTGGGGGGAGCGAGAGAGAGATGCAGGGAGGGGATTCTTCCTTACTCAACCTTTTTGTTCCATTCAGGCCTTTAACAAATTGGAAGAGGCCCACCCACACTGGGGAGGACAATCAGCTCTACTCAGTCTACTGATTCCAGTGTTAATCTCACCCTGACACACCCTCACAGACATACTCAGAAATAATATTTGTTCAAATATCGGGGCACTCCAAGGTCCAGTTGAGTTGACACATAAAATTAATCATCAGACATGTGTTAATGCAATGCACCCACACAACAACACTGTGAGGTCGGCAGTGCTATCACTCTCATTATTAGGGGAGCCGGGATTTCATCCAGTCTGACATCCAGTTTTCACCAGGACAGTGGAGGGGCTACACTGCTCCACCCTGCCTTGGAAAACAGTCCCAGGGCTTCCCTTTACATTTGCAAGTGATTTTAATTTTATTTTATTGGATAACATAAATAGCAACCTCAAGTAAAATTTTAAAAGTGGTTTATTATTTTTGGTACTTCTAATCCTTTTTCATTTTTACATGTAATTTTTAAAAATTGTTGTTCAATTCCAGTTGTCCCACCACTTGCCCCGTTGCTCTCCCTGCCCTCCCCAGTTAATCCCACCCTGCTGTCCATGCCCAGGAGTCCTCGACTCACCTTTCTTGACTTGCCCCTGCCCTTCTTTCCCCCGTTATGCCCCCGCCCCCTCTCCTCCAGCCACTACATTTAATTTTAAAAAGGGCCCTAATGTGCCTCATGTATACTTAGAAGTGATGATGACATAAAGAATATCACCTTCACCTGACCCTGGTTAGTCAGTAACAGCAATAATGATGACAATAATATGACATTATCATTACCAATTAATTGTGTTAAGTAATTATTACTTAATAAATGTCAACGTATTCCATTCTCCTAGGTTGTTTATTTTGCTAAACATAAGCAAAAAAGAAAGAAAGAAAGAAAGAAAGAAAGACAGAAAGAAAGAAAGAAAGAAAGAAAGAAAGAAAGAAAGAAAGAAAGAAAGAAAGAAAGGAAGAAAGGAAGAAAGAAAGAAATCTATTACTTATTGAAGAAGACATTTACATCAAATTCTCTTCCTAACAAGGAAATACAAGTTGTCAAATGTTGAACTTGAGGAAGAGAAACAGGTAACTTTCTTCTGATCTCTTTCCTACTGCCTTTTTAAATATATCACAATGGAAAAGTAAAAAATTCACTTTATTTTTAAAAAATTCTGGATAATTACTGCATTAATTAACACAAGACAAAACTGGGCTAAACGTCCCATAAGAAACACTTCCTGCAGCTGCAGGATCACCAGGGCTGGTCAGTAGGTCGCCTGTACTCCAAGGACCCTGTAGCAGCTGTGCTGCAGGACTTGGAGAAGAATCTCATGCCTCGACCACAAAAGAGCCAGAACGTAGGGATTCCAACTGATCCCAACCTGTTACTGATTTCCTCCAAGATTATTAATTATTTAGTGGCAGACCAAAGAACAGACCCGGCTTCCTGATTCCTTGTACCCTTCCTGCTAATTATATTCCAAATGAGCCAGCTTTCTGAAATCTTCTTTCTGAAGAGATTTCATCATCTGTATCTTGTTACTTGCGTTGGGTTCATGGGCTCACAGCTATGGGAACGTAAATGTAGTAATCGGTGCAGAGTTAGCCAGAACTTGGTGTGCCTTCACCCTGTTCTACGCCTCCTCCTCGCCCGTGGCAGGCATCATTAATGGGGCAGAGAACACTCTTCCCCGAACTCAGCTTTCATTGAGAGCCTTCCCCATGCAATGTTCAGGCAGTCACTACACACAGTTGGCCCCAAGGATGAATCTACTTGCTCTGCCTGGATGAAGTAGCGATGTCAACACTGATCCTTTTTTTCCCTTCGTATCTGGCCTTCTTTCTTTACCAATCATGGCTACAACCTCACACTTCTTTCTCACTCTGCTTGAGACAACGTACTCAGGATGGAAGCTACTTTTCATCCCCAAACAGGTTCCCAAAACACAGGAGGAGAGGAAATCACGTTTAACCCATTTGTTTCGCATGCTTAGAAAACCTTAAATGACTGGCTCAGGCTGACGTGGCTGGGCTCACCACGGCACCAAGACCGGTACCCCACTAGCTGACTCTGGCCAGTGCTCTTTTGACCACTCTGCCTATCTGACTCTGTGCTTTATCACACAGAACAGAGAATATGTTCCTGGGACAGAACACGTGTAAACACTCCTCCATCACGCTGGCCATGGCAGCTTGCCAAGACAGGAATGAGGCCAAATTTAGTGGGTCCTTCAGCCTGGTGACCCCAGTGGAAACAATCCCCTGATATAGAACAGAGAGAGCCAAGAAAAATGTACTGTCCTACAAAGAACAAAGCCTGGGGTGATTCATTCTTCTGATCCTGGTGGTGATTTATCTCTGGATGCTGGTCACTCATACGTGGCTGTCAGCAACTTTGCAGGAATTCTTATCTGGATGCTTGTCCTGGACACATAATTCCCTACTTACTTCCTCATGGTTCCCAAATGTTCAGAGGTTTCCTGGGCATGCTTCTCTGGCTGCCCTTTTGGTACTTAGCAACAGACCCTTTCAAAAATGTTGAAAAGTCTGGGGCCTGGGCTGGACCTCAGCTTTCTCATCCTTAAAAATTGAAAATTGTACTAGCTGGCCTCCAAGATTCCTTTTTGCCCTAAAATCCTATGACAAGACACATTTGAGCATATAACTTTAAATAGGAAACATTATTTTGAGTTTTCTATCTGTAAATATTGGCTAGTTATGTATATATGAATGGGACCAGGCAGGGAGGAAGGCTGGGGCATGGCCAGCTGCAGCTACAGCCTCTGCAGAGGGCCCCACTGGACTCCCAGGCTGCTGCAGTCCGTCTCCCACCACTCTGTGGAAACTGCTTCTGCTCAGGTCATTTATGATGTCTTGTTGTCAAATTCAGTGAACACTTACAAAGTAAATTATAAAAGCACCCAGAATATGTTCTCATGAAAAATCAACAAAGCAGAACATGTATAAATAGGGAGTCATGTGAAATTCTATAAGCATTTACAAGCATATCATTTTTAAGGGGACCTATTCTAGGTGTTTTAGTTTAGTTTTATTCGTATGGAAATGGAATAAAATAAAACACATGACTCTGTAACATACTTTTTTCACTTAACAATTTGTCTTGAAGCTCTTCACCACATCAGCCCATACGGTCTTTCTTTTTAGCTGCTGCAGAGGGTCAATTGCATGGATACATCACATCGTATTTTATTTAACCATTTCTTTTTCTTAACCACTTCCCTGTTGATGGAGATGTGGTTTGCTTCTAGGGTATTGTTATTTCAAAAAATGCTGCAATAAACTACTATACTTGTCTACATATTTGATTTCTCTAAGATAAATATATTTAGAAGCAAAACTGTTGGGTTTACAAAACTGCACATTTTACATTTTTAAACATTCTGCCAAGTTGTTGATTAAGATGGTAGTACCAAAAAGAATACTCATTTCCCAGTATTCTCATCAATCTTTCCTCTTTTTTAATATTTGCCTTTTCTTCATTACTGGCAAGGTTGAGCACAACTACATATGCTTTTTGGCCATGTATATTTCTTTCATGGATTGTCTATTTATACTGTTTGCTCATTTCTTTAGTTAAGTTGCTATTTTTCTTATCAATTTGTAAGAGTGTTAAAAATATTTTTACACTTTGTTTGGACTTATTACTCATCACCTAGCTTCAATACTATCAACTCCTGGCCAATATATCCTCCCATTCACTTCTACCCAATGCAAGGATTATTTTGAGGCAAATCCCTAATACCATACTATTTCATTTATTAATATTTTAGTAAGCAAATCTAAAAGATCAAAGCTTTTAAAAATATCCATGTTATCATCACATCTAAAAAGAAAAATAATTCTCTTATATTATCAAATACCCAGTGTTCATATTTCCTCTGTTAGCTCCTAAATTTTTTTAAAAGATTTTATTTATTTATCTTTAGACGGGGAGGGAAGGAGAGAGGGAGAGAAATATCAATGTATGGTTGCCTCTCATGCATCCCCTGCTGGGAACTGGCCTGCAACCCAGGCATGTGCCCTGACTGGGAATCGAACTGCGATCGTTTGGTTCGCAGGCCCACGTTCAATCCACTGAGCTACACCAGCCAGAGCTTATATTTTTAAAAATGTCTAGTCATTGTTTAAATTTGCTACATTGTCTCATAACTCTTTTTTAACAATTTGTTTAAATTCGGATTCAAAGAAAGTCTATGAATGTAACTGGTTAATACACCTTTTAAGTCTTTTTTAATTTATAGTTTCTTTCTCTCATTTGTAGAATTGTTCTGATTATTTTTTCTTTGGAGTTTCCCACAGCCTGAAATCTGCTGATTGAATCTGAGGATGTCATTTAGCATGTCCCCATGTCCCATGGAGTTCTTAAATATGTACTTGTAGTTTGAGCTAAGGCTCAATCAGATGGGGAACTGGTGTTCTAACAAGAGTGTCTCAGAGCTATGATGTGTATTTTCCACAAGGCTGCACAATTCTGGGTATCCCTTTCTGAGGCCAGCAACCATTCATGATTGTGTTGGTCTGATCCATTCAGGAAGCAGAAACTACACAGTAACTCAAATAGATGATGTTTAATATCAAGAATTATTAACTATGATGGAAGTGTAACAATGAAGATATAAAGAGGACTCTGAAGGGTATTCTATGTCTAAGGGAGAATAGTCAGGGAAAAACAAGCTTGGAAAGGAGGGCTCCTCCCAAGGCTGGGGCTCCAACTTGATTGGCGAAGATGTGGCGTAGCACACTAGATAGCAGGCAAGTTCACTGGGCTACTGGTCCAGAGGTGTTCCACTGACACCAGGCAAGCAAGAAAGAACCCATGGGTGCAGGCAGGCTGAGGCTGGTGGGTTCTTCCATGAGTGGGAGGCCCGGTGTGCATCACTGACATTGGGAGAGGGGAGGTGTAGACTTGGGGGTGGGGGCGGGGCATGGATTTGGAAACAACGTCCTGGGGCCCTAGCCAGCTGACACTGAAGAATGCACTGGAGGAGTTAGGTTTCCACCTCCGGTGAGGCTTGGAGTGCAGTGTCCACATCACAAGTGCTGAGGCAAAGTGGTCACTGTGCCCAGGATGTGGCTCTGAGGTCTCTGAGGGACTGCATATTCTAAGCATGAGGCTGGGGCAGGGCACACAGTGTTGACAGGCCATGCAGCTGGAGCAAGAAAAAACAAAGCTCAGTACACTGGGACAAAGAAAAGTCCCCTTCCTCCTGCAATGTCCCTCTAGCGCCCTCTACTGACAAAGTTTGATATTGCGCTCTTTGTAAAACAAATGGGTGGAGTCCAATCTGTATTATCATAGAGCAGGTATTGAAGGGTGGCTTGTGGGCAGAGACGCAATAAATTGATAACTGACACAACAATCAGTGGTAGGTACATTATTTCATTAGGCTTGCAAAATGGTTATATTCTCATTCTAGCTATTTTCATGTAGTAGCTGGAATACATTTAAAGAAATAAAGTCCCTGTATCTCTTTGGTTGCCCCTGAGACACAGTGTGCACAAGAACCCAGTTCTCTCTCCACTGCTACCATTTTTTTTCTTTTCTCACATACATTACTTCCCTAGGGTCCCAGTAATTTTGCTTATTCACCAGGTCCAATCTGAATTCTCTATTTTTGGCCCCAGAATCTCCTTCTCTCTCTGGTCCAACGTCTGACTTCAGATCAAAAATATTTTTTTCCCACCTCCTGAATCTTGACTCTGCCCGTAAATCCCCTAAACAGAACGTGTGGGAAGTGAAATTTTTATTTACAAATTATGTAATCCTCGCAAACACCTTATGAAATGAATGCCACTGCCCAGGTTTTACACGTGGAGCCTGAGGCTGACAGACATAAAGCAAGTACTTCCAGGTCCCCAGCGGGACATGGGAGAGCTGGCAACAGAAGTCTGCTTGACAGTGAATCATGCCAGCCTGCCAGCCTAGGACTCAAAGCCTTCCGCTTCTTTCTCTTCGGGTAACTTCAAATTCACTCGTCTCCTGGCTTCTCACCAGTTCTCTATTTTCTTCTAAATTTCCAGGTCATTACAAATGTTCTCCCAGAATCATCATTTCAAACATTCTTCCAGGCTCGCCTTCTCCAATTCTACCTGATCCAGGTCTTGATTTCCAGGCTGGTGTTTCTTTTAGAACAGTAGCCTAATACCACTTAATTGCATTAACTCCATACAGTTTAACTGCAGTTTGTTTTCTCGGGTCTCAGGTTTTTGGGACAGACATCCAAACCCCCTCTAGTTTTGAAGATGCTTTTTTACTCCCCCCACCGCAGCCCCTTGCAATACTCACACAGAAGAGAATGAGGACAGAGGTGAAAATTTCTTTCCCCAGAGGAGTTACGCTACTCGGGGCATTGTATAGAAGGAAATACACCATGCCCAACCTGGCACTGACATTAAAAGCAGCTCTCTTCATTCTCCACTCTCAGGAAACCACGAGCCAGCTGTGAAGTCCCCACCGTGACCACTCTGTAGAGACCGCTGCAAATCAATCAAAAGCTTTCTGTTCCCCTCTTCCTCCTCCAGTTCGTACTTCCTCCTTCAACAACCCACTCACTACTTTTCCTTTTCTTTTGAGTCTTCTCCTCTACTGAATAGTTATCATTCCCACCTCCTGGTCCTCCTCAGCCCCCTCCCCTCCATGCCTTCCTTTAGGTCCATGGCCCCCTCTCTTCCTTTCTTTCCTTCCTCCTACCCAAGCTTTACTGGCAAAGGCAAACACAATAACAAAAGAATGGCGAATAAGTAAACAGCTGCCTGCCCTCGCTTGGAAGTTTCTGGAAGTGGCTTCCTTCACCTCCATTGATAGAGAGTCTGCCTTTCAAAGCGTTTGGCCCCAATTCAAGGCCAGTCCCATTGGCCATGGAGTCATTGTGTTGAGATGAAGGTATCCAGGCAGTTTCTATTTTTGGATGCAATTGTGTTTCTGGAAAAGGCTGCACAGCACATAATAGGAAATCCTGAGAGTGTGAAGACTGTTTCCTGCCAGTTGAAGGATTGTTGTCTCTGGCAGTTCTGACAATAGCAGAAACCTTCGAGTATGTTGACAAAGGTAGAGGGGCTCGGGGAGGGGGACCTGGCCGAGTCGGTTAGATGGGACAGTGAAATACGGAGTCGGGGAAAGTGGGGATTGTCAAGGAAGGTGATTTAAAACGGTAAGTGAGAGCAAGCAAGCTGTAGAACCCTGATTACTTTGTAAAGACGTCTGTGGAAATGGGGTCAGCCCGGGCAAGGCATTGTCTGCTTACTATGTTCTATTATAAAAATGGTCCCTCATTAAGTGGATAATGCTCCATGGCCATAATGATGACACTAAAGGACAATGACAATGACAGGGACAGTGATGATGTGTTGGAGAAAGTCGCAGCTATTTTATTCAGGCCTCAGAAACCGCAGGCTCTTTCTGCTGGGGGTGTTGGGATAGTTCGGGAGCAGTGCGTCTAATCCTTAAATGTGTGTGTGAATCATCTGGGATCTCATTAAAATAAAGGCTCTGACCCGGTAAGCCTGGGATGAGCCTGAGATTCTGCATTTCTACTGAACTCCCAGGTGAGTTCTGCCAGCTGGTCAATGCATCCATGCTGTTTACATGCCAAGGGGCTGGGATAACATGTGTGGGGGAAATAAGGTAACCCTTAGTGATATGGGGGCACTCTCTCCTGAGTAAGGGCCTATAATCCTGGGAGGGCACACAGGACACTCTCTTCACTAAAGTAATAAAGAATCTGTCAGTGCTGCTGGTGGTGGTGGGCAGGGCCGGGGAAGCAGCATCCCTGAGAAGGTGAGCAGTGGCTGTCTTCTGCAGGCTAAGATTGACTGTAGGAGATGTTAGAACTGGGCTCCACAGTCAGTGGGGATAACACTATTCTGAATATCAAAGGCCATATTGAGACATTTAACCAGCAGACGCAAAGTAGGAGCAAGGAGGAAAGACAACCCAGGGACCTGGACCTGCAAGGGTCTCTCTGATAGACTATGATGTGTCTAGGGGTCAGGTCAGGGGCATCCAAGGTGGTTACTGCTTGACGTATGTGACGAAAACAGTCAAAAACAGGTGAACAAAGGCTGGAGTCGGCCATCACAATGAAAATTCATAATCCCTCACTCAGTTTCTAGAAGTGAGTCAGTTCTCAGACCCAGAGCTCACTGATTGAAAGGGAGGCCAGTTTCCCATGAGGAAGGATCCTGCAATATACCACATCAAATACATTTGGTAATTTCCCCGAGTTCTCCCCATGGATTCCCACAGCCATTTACCCCAGTAATTCTACAGTGGGGAAAAGAGAACAGCAAGATCTTTCAAGGATCTGAATTGGTACTGATAACAAGAAACCCAAGCACCACCATGGCCTCTTCAGAGAGGAGCAAAAAGAACCATGTGATAAATGGCCCAGGTCAGTCTCAGAATGGGTCTCAATGGGTTCATTGCCCTATTCCAATGAATGGTATGCTGGTAAACCGGCTCTCCACAAAGAAGAAGGAGAAGGATGAGAAAGGGAAGACTTAGAGGAGGGAGGGAAGAGGAGCGGGAGGAGGGGAGAAAAGGAGAAGAAAAGAAAACAAATTCCTGATCTGGATATGTGGCATTTGATAACTCTTATGTTGTATGTACTCCCACACTGGCCAATTTCAAGCACTGTGTCACATGAAGTTGGGAAAAGAAGTTTAAACAGGATGTATGAATTGAACCCAGGCAGAACTCATCGGGAGGCTGTCAGAACTCAGGCCAGGTCTGGTGGCTGTTCTGGTCGATGATCCCTTTCCTCCGCAGCAGGGACACTATTCACCACCTGAGCCTCACTGAGACTTGACCATAATTATCGGTCTAGCAAGGAGATGCAGAAGCAGATCTTCAGGACAGCAGACATTATCCTGCAAGGTGTCTGGCTTAGGCGAGGCCTTTGTCTAATCTCTAGGTGGGGGAGGCTGCCCTCTAGCAAGAGGCAGGGGGCGATTTCTGCCAGCCCATAGCTTCCAGATAACCTGAGAGTTGAAAGTTCTCAGAAGCATCACCCCAGAGTTTTCCTCTCCGATTTCAGGGTTCTACTCCTTTTTTTATCAGAGCCCTCCCTTCCCCATAGGAGACCTGCTGAGGCTGACTATTTTCCTTTGTTACTCCAACACCCGGACAATTAGCTCCTAGACCTGGTTTTCCTCTCCAGCAGCACCCCAGCTGCAGGACATGAAGGTTTTTAAAGGCTGCCGCAGAAGCCTTTCAGCTTCACACTGTGTTCTAAGCGGATGCTTGGTTGATCTGAGCCTGCCTGTCATGTTCCTCTTTCAGGGTTCCAATCGCAGTTCACAGCTAACCAACTCTATGATCTGTGGCTACCATATTTCGAACATGCCGGAGTTATTGCTCAAGCTGACACATCTCCTTCCAGCAGACTCCATCTCCGTTCACTTCAGGTGAGAACCTTATAGAACGTATCTACAAGATGAGTGAGATGGACTCGTGTAGAACCTTTAAAACTCTACCTCCCACCAGCAGCTGGGTCTTGTTACCACTGGGCTGGTAGGTGATCCAATTCCAGAGTTCCATCTCAAGGGTGTACTCCCCAGGACCAGCACCAGCCATCTCGGGTTGAGTTCTCCAGAATCAAGCCTTGACACGGGGATTTCAGTGCACATCGTTTGTCTGGGAGGGGATCCCAGGAAGCACCAGTAGAGACGGAGGGGCAGGAAGCCAAAAAATGGTGTGCTGTTCAGCAGGAATGCCCTGAGGACACAGGGAAACACTCTGAAACATTCCTCAGAGTCATCCACCTGCCCGGAGGGATAAGGAAGTTGATGTGTTTACCCATCCACATCAATTGTCATTGCCTAAGGGCTGCGTCTGGGCTGTTAACTCCCTGGCTACCCAAAACAGACCTCAGCAGAGAAAAATCAGGTGTTTACAAAGTACAGGTGGTATTTAGAAGTGAGGGCCAAGCAGCTATGGGCTGGGCATGTCAGCCTCTGCTTACCTGGTCTCAGGGTCACCCTACCCTGGTAGCAGCAGCAATGCAAAAAAAAAAAAAAAAAAATCCAGACTCCACCCAGACCAAAATGGGATGGCATGGGGAACTCTTTGGGAAAGAGAAGCATGGTGGAGGCCAGGTAATCTGGGGCTGGAGCCACTGGGTGACACAGTGTTCAGGAACCACAGTTTCAGCTGGGGAGCTAGACTGCTGCCCTGCCGTGTGTGGTAGGGACTCGCCAGGCCCCTTCCCCTGTGAGACTTCCCACTGGTGCTGGGAGATGTTACCCATGGATGGATTAACTGGACAAACTCCTGCTACAGGTTGGCACGGTGCCTTCCAGGTAGCACTGCCTGACCCCAGGTAGGAAGGCCCCTTAAAGAGGGAAGCTTGGGTGAGAATTTCAGGCACAGGTTGTGGTAATGTTATTTTGAGGTGCAGTTTTTTGCAGGACACCTCAATTATACTGAAAATACTAAGAGCATGTGCCTGCATTGGCATGGGTGTTTTCACACAGCAATCAGTTGAATCTCATAACAACTTAATGAAGTGCGGGTGGATATTTTTATTTGCATGTTACATATGAGAAAATTGAGACTTACTGGGGTTAAGTGACTAGCTTGAACATCATAAAGCTGGGTACTGGTGGAGCAGAGGTGTCATCTCCCATCTTTGGATTCTGCAGCCTTGTTCCGAGACCGGCACTTCCCACAGATGTCTCTCCCATTAGCTATGGAAGAGTGCCTTTGTAGCAGAAATGTCCGGCTTGTTTTGGGAATCCCAGTGCTGGCATATTCTGAGTATTTAATATCTCTCTGTTCAGCAAATACATGTTTAAATCCCTCCAAAGACTAGTAAAAGGATGCAGAAGCCTTTGTCAGTTCCCTTTCTTTTCTCTCCTCCCACCTAGGCTTACACACAACACACGCACACAGAGACAGACACACACACACACAAACACCTCAATCCTGCAAGCTATGCTCTTTCAGAAACCCTCACACACCGTAGAACCTGAGAAATCTGAGAAACAAGCGGGATTTCAGAGGAGCCCTCACGTGTATTGAGAGACCAAACTGCTCTCTTGGGACTGTCGTGAGCGTTGGCGGGTAGACTCTTGACTGAGTCCTGACATTGTTAAGAATTGTTCAGCTCCCTAACTGGAGTCCGCTCTCCTGGGTCAGGCCTCCTGGGAAGGGCCCGTGGTTCAGTGGTGTGCAGTGACCATCTAGAGCCACAAGAGGGAACCAGTGATGCGGGAGCTGCCTGCGGCAGGAATGGCCCCCCCGCAGAGGCCCTCTGAACCCACAAAAAGAATCTGGACAGACAGCGGAAGTGGGGGAAGGAGGTGGTTAGGGGAAGCAGAACAGAGAGAACGTGAGAAAAAACAGAATTGTGAAGTGAAACATAGAGAAGAGGGTAATATTTTAATTGACTGTAACTTACATAAAAAAATAAATGGGTGGGGAACTTTCATCTTTTTACTAAGCACTATTCTAATTTTTTGGAGGGGACAAACATACATTATTTTTATAATTAAGAGTGAATAAACATACATTCAAAACAAATAGGGAAAATAAAACAAGCAGCGAGCAAAATTCCAAAGTTATTCTGGCATTCTAGGCAAAAAATCAATGTTCCTGGTTCTTTGGGTGGTTATGAGACACACCTCTATGCCGGCACACCTACACTCATGTTCTCTGTCCCCTTTCTCTTCACTCAATCTCTACAAATTGGAATTGCTTCCTGGGAACACTCCTGTCGCCTGAAATTCAGTAGGAATGAATGAGTTAGTAGCAGATGGCAACAATGGTTTACAATGATTCTTAACCGAAGCTGTTATCATTCCCTTTGTGAGGGTAAATCCATAAATGACTGATGCTATTAATAGGCTATAAATTTAATTATTAGAACGTCACTACAAACAAGTAAAAACTATTTTAGTTGCCTCTTGGAAACATTCATTTAGAATATTTGTTTTGTGTATCCTGAGAGGCACAGCTACAAAGCAATGAGAATGATTTTAATTAAACATCTCAAACCTTACGAATCTAATTGACACTTTTCCTGCAAACCACAGTGACCAATATGGAATATTACAGACCTCAAAGCTTGTGGCTTAGGAAATTGCCCTCTGAGTCCATTTAGGAAAAATAAAATAAAATTAATTTATGTCATGGCGCTTTGGGGCTCAAAGCTTTTCTAGAAATTAATCCACCCTCGGAGGATAAGACTCATCACCTCTACTAGAGGCTTCAGTACCAGAAGAATTGAGGAACGAATAGCACCCGGCCTTCGTGTTGGGGCCGAAGTTCTTTGCCTGACGGGAGAGGAGGGCGACCGCCCTGGCTTTCTTCGTGCAAAGTCTTCTAAGCCTCTCTCTGGGTCCCACGAGGCTGAGAGAAGCCTGGGGCAGCCTCTGCTCCAAGTCCACACCCCTGGAGGTGGGTCTGAACTGGAGCTGGCCCTCGGGAACTGGGGCTTATATTGTCCCAGTGCTTCCCCACCGTTTGCATATCACAAATACGCAGAACAGGACTAATATCTGTACAAAAAACTGAACAAAATGCTAGAACTACAGGGCATCTGGAGACAGCCATATGGGGATTGGTAATGGTAAATACTGAATTTGTATGAAACGTCCAAATAAAATCTTTTAACATTTTTAGTGACAAGCTTGAGTTTCCTTCCATTGACATAATTTTTAAAAATCAGGGTTTATGCTTAAAATGGCTTCTTAAACAATCCTTCAAGACTTTTTAAAATAAACTCTTTAGAGTTTTGAAAGTCACCATCAATGACTTTGTTTGCAGAAGGTGATACAATTTTTATGACCAGCTTTACAACCATTCAAACAGTTAGAACATTTGAAATTATAGCAAAAGAGACCTAACTCTTCTTCCTCTTTTCATTGGCAAAAGGAATGTTATCCATTTCCTGTGATAAGGTGACAAGATTTTGAATTCAGTGGTATGTTTTCAGATCTGTATTTCACAGTAAAGGACTCTGCCTGTGTCATCAGAATGTTTACCTTGCCTCGAGTAGCCAGAATGACCCCTGGGACAGGAAGACAGACCAGGGAGATCTGAAGCCCAGAATTCCTACTGGGGCTTCCTGCCTTCTCGTGCTCTACTGGCCACACCTTGGGCTTCATTCTTTCTTCTTGGGTCCCTGGAGCTGAAGAGGCCCCTCATCTGGACAGGCGCCGCTGCCCTCTACAGAGGCTGTACCTGTCCAGGTCGGGGGCACCTCCTTTACAGCTCACCCTGCGCAGGCAATGCAGATGTCACTAATGATGCCCCAGGCTCTCCAGCCTGGAAGCCTCAGCAATTCTGGGTCTTGGGGCACACTGATGACCCCACTACAGGCCACTGTGGGGGAGCACTCTCCCACAGTGGACTCAGGGAGTCTTCTCTGCTCACATCCTGATGAGCCAGCTTTTCAGGGAGGGGAGCAGAAGGGGATCAGTGCCCTCAGTGATTCTGCACCCAGGGACGAGCTCCCTTGGAGCTCACGGGGGTTAGCCACGGGCACATGAAGAAGATGTTTTACGGTTCCTGTGTTTGTACATTCATTACTATTGAGATTGACCCAAAAGGTCTTTGCTTTTCAAAGTGAAATATCTAAAAGTTGTTGCAGATGTGGTTGAAACAAGGGTGTTATTCAAGTAAGTGTACAATCACCCAAGGTGACTATTTTTAAAGAAACAGCACCCATTTGGATATTAAGCTTCTTGTGTTGGAACAACCTTCCTCTTCCTATCTTATATACGTAGTTCTCTTTTATGTATAGATCAAGAATTTGACTGCATTACGGAGGTACTTGTTTAATGCTCAGATGAGTCGGAATGAAACTAGATTCATAAGTGGGCTTCTTTTCATTTTACTCAGTGGTAGCTTTGTACCTCCCATCTGTTTATAGTCCCTCGCTAAGTAACAAATCACTCTCAAACCTAGCAGCTTGGAGTAACAAACACTTACTCTCTCAGAGTACTGTGCGTCAGGAACCTCACGGGCCTGACTGGTGCCTCTGATTTAAGGCTCCTTGTGGGGCTGCGGTTGTCTTTCAGCTGGGCCTGTGGTCTCATATGAAGACTAGATGGGGCAGATCAGCTTCTAAATTCATCACACAGCTGTTAGCAGAGGTTAGCTCCTTGTGAGATGTTGGACTGAGGACCTCGATTCCTGGCTAGCTTTTCACGAGAGCCTTCCCCCAGCTCCTTGGCACCTGAGTCTTTCCATAGGGCAGCTCTTACAATGTGGCAGCTGGCTTCCCACAGAGTTAGCAAGCAAGAGAGCAAAAAAAGCCCCTAAGATAGAAGCCACTAGATTTGTAACCTAATCCTTGGAGGGATATCCCATTACTTCAGCCATAATCTGTTTCCGTTAGTCCAGCCCACAGTCAAAGGGAGGACATTGCACAGAGCATGAATAACAGTTGACAGAAGTCAGTGTTGGTCATCACGGAAGCCACCCACCACACTCCCCCAAATCCCTACACTTGTTCCCTTTTTTGAGGTTCTGTCGGGATTATGCATGGCTTTCTTCATCCTTTTGGAACAGGAGCATTGCATGATTCTTCTTAGCATCTCCTTTATATTCTATTCATCCCCCCTTCATTCAATGAGTATATGTTAAGGCCTACTCTGGGCCGTATTCCATGCTGCACGCGTACTGGAGGGCTAGGGGGAAAGAGGCACCATCTATATGCACAGAGTTTCTTTCCTTCAGATCTCTTGCCTAGAACCCTGTGTCCCATGCAGTCCTTTAAGAGGCAAGCAGGTGCCTAGATGACCCACATGGACTGTCCAGGTCAGAGATGCTCTGTCACCTGTCTGCTGACAGGGCCTTCCTCCAATGCTGCCCCCCTGCTGGGGCACCAGCCTGGTCACTTCCCCCTCTTTCCAGCAGCCAGAATTTGTTCCTCTGTCCTGGCCCCTTCCAGTTCAGCCCATCATACTGTATTCTGAGTGATGGAACCTCTCCAGGCCTCCGTCTCCTCACAGGGTGATGACCCCTATAGTAAACGGAGATAACATAGGAAGCACTGAGAACAGGGGCGGGCAACAGTAAACATTTAAACTATGTCCTTCTCAATGGTGGCTGTATTGTTTTTTCCAACTCAGTCAACACGTTGAATCTTTTTTCTTAAAAGCACATCTGATTTCATTATGGAAACCTGGACTTCTCACCAACACTGTTTTTTTTTTCTCAGAGGTTCCTGTACTGTCTCCATGCATGGGCTCAGTGCAAAGACTGTTGGCTGACTAACCGTGGTCAGCTGCCCCACCCCCTGCTCCCCCAACCCCCTGCGGCCTGGCACCCCAGGGCTGCAGGGTGCTGCGGGCAGAAACAAGCTACCAGGATTTTGTTTTCCAGCTCACTGGGGTGGGCTGTCTGTATAAGCCACATGGTAAATTGCACACTGGCTATTTGGAAAAAGTAACACAAAAGCCAGCAATAGTATTGAAGTTGGGGTTCCCCTCCTTGAGTCATTGAGCTTTAGGGAGGGAACAAGTACCCCGAAGGAATTGGCGAGTCCCGCCCCCACGCCACATTCCCTGAGTCTTGGCTTGGATGGCACAAGCATCTAAACCTGGGTGGCTCCATGGTCAGTCAGGGCTGCTTCCCATCCACAAAGCAGGTGTGGCTTGAATAGACTGAAATTCGCCCTCTCTGTCATGTTGAACCGCCCATGTCACTGGCTGCCAAGAACTGGGTTCCGGAGGCCTGGCTCACTTCTTGTGGTAGAAACAAGTGTTTGCCTTCTCATCTTAGCCTCCCATCTGTGGGCTGATGAATAAACAATTAAGGAAGTAGAAATGCCTGTTGCTTACCACAAGCTAAGATTACCATAGCCAGAGAGGACGGAGCTTATGAGAGACGGCCTGGGGTGAATTTAGAAGCCTTGTCTTTGAAACAGAGTTCTACAGCTCTCTCCTCAATGTGGGGCTTCAGGGAAGTCTTCTCCCCCAGTCTGGTTACAGCTGCCTTCCTCTTTCTGATATGTGCATGTCATCCTCTCATGATTCTTTTTTCTTCTCACCACCTCACTCCCCTCCCATCATTTCTCCTGGGAGCTCATCTCCTCCTGGAAGGTTCCACCTTCTCAGTCTTAGAGCTTCCATCTGAGAGGACACACCATCCCATATCGCAGGTCTTCTGGTCTTCCTTCTCCCACCCACATACCGTTCCTCCTTCCAACCCCAGAACCTCTGCTGCAGCTGTGGTTGGGGGTGGAGGGCAGAGAACGTGGATGCCATGTCCCTCCATCCCTGTGCCAGGAGGGTTGACAGAGCTTCTGTGGATGAGAGTAACAAGCACTGAGAAGCAGAATGCACAGGGTTCCCCCCGCTTAATGGTAGAGGGTGAGAGCAGGGGAGGTAGGAATGGAGACGTAGGTGGCTCCTCAGTTCCTCATTTCCCACTCTCCCCTGCATCCAAGTGCATGTCTCCCATTAAAGCATGAGTGTCTCCACCTGGATCTCCAATATTGTCTGACAGGTGAGTGATTGAGGATTGGCAATTATCAGTCAGACAATCTCCAGAATATATAAAGAATTCCTACAACTCAACAACAAAGAGACAAAGGACTCCGTTAAAAATGGAAAAAGGACTTGAATAGACGTTTCTCCAAAGAGGATATACAAATGGCCAATGGGCACATACAGCCATGCTCAATAACATTACTCATTAAGGAAACGCAAATCGAAACTGCAATGAGCCCTATGTCTGCTAGGATGGCTAGAATTGAAACAATGAAAAGCAAATGCGGGCAAGGGTGTGGAGAAATTAGAACCCTAGTACATTGCTAGTGGGGATGTAAAATTGAACAGATGCTGTAGAAAACAGTCTGGCAATTCCTCAAAAAGGTACACATACAATTACCATACAGTCTAGCAATTCCACTTCTAGGTCTATACCTCAAAGAATTGAAAACAGGGATTTCAGTGGATCCTCGTATGCCAATGTTAATTGCAGCATTATTTACAGAAACCAAAAGGTGGAAACAGCCCACGAGTTTATCAACAGATGAAAGGATAAACAAAATATGGTAAAACCCAATACAATAGAATAGTATTCAACCATACAACAGAATGAAGTTCTGATATTATGCTGTAATATGAATGAGCCTTGAAAACATTATGTAGCATGAAATAAGTCAGTCACAAAAGGACAAATGGCTTATGATTCTATATATGTGAAATGTGTAAAATAGGCAAATTCACGGAGACAGAAAGCAGGTTAGAAGTTACCAGTGGCTGGGGAAAAGTAAGACGAGGAGTTATTGCTCACTGTGTACCGTGTTTCTGCTTGGGTTAATGAAACATTTTTGGAAATAGTGATAACAATTTCACAACTTATAAATATGGCTAATGTCACTAAGTTATATGGTTAACAATGGCAAATTTTGTCATATACATTTTACCATAATGAAAAAAATTCAAAACATAAAGAAGAGAAAGAGCACTCCAATGGACAGGTATACGAACAAAGGCTCTGGAGCGGAGGGGCTGGAGGGGGACTGTACGGGCCGTTTACTGAGGGTGTGACCATGGGCCAGCCCTGACACCCTGAGCAAATCCTCCCGAGTCTGGGTTTCCTCACCGACGACACCTGCCTGGCTCCAGCTCCCCTTGATCTGTTTACCCTGTCTGTAAAATGGAGACAATACTATTTCCCTCACGGGGATTTTGTTATGATTGGATGAGTTAGTGGTGTAAAGTTCTTTAAAATAGTGCTTGGTACATGAGAAACAATTAATAAATATTATCTGTTAAGTGCAAGCTGGGTGGAGTGGAGTTGGATTGACTTAGAGGTCTAAGCAATCACATGACTTCAAAATTAAAAATAAAAGGAGTGACACACTAAAACAAAAATTTATATACACTGGCATTATGAAAGCTTTATTCCCCCTAAGCATTTAGGTTTGGCAAATTCCAGAAAAGTTTATTGAAGCTTCACTTTTTCTTCTCTTTCTGTTTTGATCCTGCCAGGCTGGTACCCCAAGCATTTTGTCAGTCAGCCTAAGTGGTCATTTCCACTGGCTGTGGGAGGATGGCCAGAAAAGCGCTCTCACCTCAAGAAGTGGTTCTGAGGCTTAAATAAGATAAATGCACGTGAAAAGTCCCATCCCAGCACCTGGTGCTCTTCAGTCCCAGGAGCTCGGATGCCCCTTTGAAAACAGATCTTTGTTTACAGGTGGTGGCAGGCAGAGTCCTCCTCCCTGAGGCACACATCCTCTCTAAGCCCCTCACCTGGGGTGTGGGCAGGACCTGTGACTATGACGGGATGTTGCTCCTATGATTAAGTTACTAAGCAATGGGGTTAATGAAAAAGAAGAAGGTCCTGAATGGGTTTAACCTTTAGAATAAGGTGAACTAGTAAATGCGGTCACTCTGGCTGGAACAAACAAACTGCCACATGCTGAGTGTCTGCAGAAGGAGCCACCTGATGTGGATCTGAGGTGGCGTCCGGATGCTAAGAGCAACCTTGGCCGATGGCCAACCAGGGAACAGGGACCTCATCCTACAAGCACAGGGATCTGAATTTTATCCACAAACCAAGTGAGCTTGGAACAGGTTTCCTCCTAGCTGACCCTTCAGATGAGGGCACCTACTTTGATGCCAGCCTCGTGGGGTCCTGAGCAGAGCACCCAGCTGAAGCTGTCCTAGACCCCTGCCCACAAAACTGGAGAGAAGAAACTGGTGCGGTTTTAAACCACTGAGTTGGTGGTAATTTGTTACACAATAATGGAAAAGTAGAACTTACCCCTTTCCCACCTTTAGTAAAATTCACAGATAATGTAGTCTATTTATACATATAATTTAAACATTCATGTGTATTGAATGTAACATCCTACTTATATCATAATAATATTATAAGCAGTAAAAGGAAGGTAATTTATAAAAGAGGATTATACATACAGGATTCAGCACAAATAACACCTCTTTTTTTATTATAAAACCTTTTATTACAAAAACATGAGCATGTAATTCTGTAACATGGCAATATCACACTCAAGCACACTGTATGACATTTTAGGTGAAATATTCAAATTAAAACTATGAATATTACATCCATATTTTTACTCTAGCAACCACACTCAAGCAGGCCTTACTTCTGCTAGAATATACATATATATAATATATATAGAATATATAGAATATAGACTACATAAAAATATTCTAGAATATGTATATATATTCTAGAATACATATACATTCTAGAATATATATATTCTAGAATATATATTATATAGAATACATATATATATAGTTCCCAGCTGCAATCGCACTAGAAGACATATGAAAGAGGAGCCAGATGTCTGCAGCTGGACCAGCGAGAGTGTCACAGGTATAAATGCAGGCTGACCTAGTGTCTCAAACACTATAACATGAGTTTTCTAATAAATAGTGAACAATCCCTGGTAAAATTCTGCACAAAACAAAGTAGAATCTTCTGTCCATTTGTATGCTAGTTACACTTCCCAGTATCTCCGTGTGCATTAAAACCTCGTAAAAAATACCTTGTGATCAAGTTAGGTTTCACGCACATATGACTGTGTAGACAGGTCTCTCATTCACATGGCTGTCCAGTGAGACATTCGTAAGTCATTCTAGGGTGCAGAGAAATTCTTGGTTGGGACTAGAACTCGTTCACTAAAGGTCAGCCGACCCCCTTCCCCCGTCACAGTATGATCCAAAACTCCCCCACAGATTTTAAAATGCCCCCCAGGATGCTACTGCTGCTGCTGAGGTGTTAATATTCA
>PVKM010025173.1:7108-20195 GCA_004027735.1 Carollia perspicillata
TGCAATAGTTTTTAGTGGTAAGTTTCTATAGCGTCTTCTCCAGCATCCCTGTTAAAAAAAAAAAAAAAAAGACAGTGAATGCACATTTGCTTTGGCCTGGGAGGATCAGCTGACCTTGGACAGCAATGCCCCGGGACATGCAAAGAATTCCACCTCTTGCTTTTAGGTGCTCGAAGCTGATAGCCCGAGGACTTAGCTGACTTCCAAGAGGACACTGGGTAACTGTTACAACAGCTCGCCAGGAAGGGGCCCTCAAAGGACACGCTTGGATTCTGTTGCCCCCGAGTAAAATGCCTGGGCTGTCTCACACCTGAAGATGAGTTGCCCGTTACCCCTGAAAGACTCAGAGGAATGACACCCTCTCCGTTTCTAAACCCTAACAGACAAAAAGCTTAGGGTGCCCCTGGGTCTGACTGGGGACCGGCCCAAGTGGATTTGAGATTTTTCACAAACGGCCCGGCTTCTACACATCTTATTTGTGTTTTCTTTTTCTTTTTTTTGTATTGAATTTATTGGGGAGACATCGGTTCAAAAACCATATACGTTTCAAGAGTACGTATCTTCCTACAATCAGACCTGATCCAGTTCAGTGGAACCCCAGGAGGGAAACAAGCAGGATTATCCGAAGCTCCCACCCTGGGACGTGTTACGTAAAAACCTTCTTCCTTTTTGTATGTGAAAGTGAAGGAAACGCTGTGGGAGTTTTAACTCCGAACCAGAGCGATCGCCGCAGACCCGCCGGACTTTGGAGTCAGCAGCGAGACCTAGTAGCCCGCGGGCTGGCCCCCCGACCCGGGCTGGCTCTGCCGCGGCCACGGTACGCAGACAGACTGAAAAGAGGGGCACGAGTGCCTCTTCACGGACGTTCCTCGTCCTTCAAATCACCACGGAACTCTCTGGCTTCTAAGGAAGCGCGTCCTCCCTTCTGCTCCTGACGTTACTTGAACGCCGCAGCCGTCTGAACCCAGCAGCGCTGCGGCCTCTTCCGCGGGGTGAAGACCTCCGCGACCGTGCAAGGCTTACTGACCGCCTTCGTGTCCCCAGGAGCGGTCTACAGGAAATTCCTATCGGCCAGGCCAACTCGGTTTGGTGACAGATGGGTCCTATGTGGAAGATGAACAGGGATGTTCCCACACTGGGTGGGCAATAACTACCACGGTGGACGAGGTTGAAGATTGCCTCTAACCTGGGCTCGTCGATCGGCCGGAGATGGCGGAGACAGACTCTACGGGGGCAGGTGCCACGCCTTTGGGGTCTGTGGCTCAGGCCTTCAGAATGTCATAGAAGCAGGGAGGCTTCTTGGCTTGCTCAGGGCGGCCCAGAGAGAGTGGGGAAGAGGCTGCTGAATTTGTAGATGCCAAAAACAATTGGTAATTACCAAAATTCCAGAACATTCTAAAGCTGCCACCGTGGAAGCCAAAGGAAATCATTTAGCTGACGCGGCAGCTAGCCAGGCAGGCTTAACAAACAGCCAAACTACCCAGCCTCAAAAATGCTTCCTGCTTCCTAGGAATAAGGTAATAGAAGACCTTCTTTTATGCTTTGAACAGACAGCTGTGGAAGCAGAAAAGAGAATATGGCAACGAAAGGGGAGAACCTTTGACCCGGACACACCGTGGTTTGGACCCACTCAGGACCCAGTCTTAGCTGGAGGGGCTCCGTCACCCACTCCCCCGTGTGTGCTCATGCACGAGCTAATGTGTGGGGTCCTGGGAAGATGATCCCACGGCGTGAACGATATTTCCCCAAACCCCCTCCTACGGCAGCTCACGAGTGGAGGGCAGATGTCCTCCCTGTCCCAGATACAACCCTGGAAGACCAGTCCGTGGCTCCCACCACAGTGGTCATCAACCGCTTCCTTCAGAGCCATGCGAGGTCTGGGCATTGGATTTTACCCACACGCCGCCATCTCGGGGATGCACATGCGTGTTCGTGAGCATGTGTGTGTTTTCTCACGGGGGCGAGGCAGAGAGCAACAGCCTTACTAGGAGGTCAGTTATTATTGGGGGGGGGAATTCCAGTGGGGACATTCCCTCTGAGTTACACTGTGGCTGAGGGTCTCATTTCCGGGGCAAACAACGCAATCCATCGGTAGCCTCTGGCTTATTCTACGGAACTCACTGTGCGTATCACCCCAGGCCATGGGCTGGAGCCCATGTACAAACAGTACAGTGAAAACTCAACTCGGCAAACTTTCCGATGTTGTTTTAATCCGCCTTGGCCAAAAGCTCTCCCTACAGCGCTCCCCTACCCGAGGTCTGCTTGTGTGGGGAAATACAGCTTTTCCCCTTAGGAAACACTCATCTGTCGTCCTGTGCACCCCAGCGAGGGGACATATGAACCAAGCATCCAAAAGGAGATGTTTTGAGTGATTTATCAAGGGGTTTCGAGCCCCTGGAAAGAAACAGATAAATTAGTAACTGATTGATTTCGCAGCGCGGTCCCGGGAGACGAAGACTTATTTCAAGACCCTAACTTCCAGCCAGGGGATTTTTGTCCACTGGCAAAGACATCAGTCACGGACTCCCCAGCCTCCCTGGGAGGGGCCTTACTAGGTATTAATGACCGATTATGCGCAGTTAAACTTAAAGTTGTCAGCACAAGAATTCACATCTTAAAAAGAAAAAAAGCAAGGTGACTGAGTGCAAATGAACGTCTCCCTGCCCCTGACGCTGGCCTCTGCCCACAGAGACTCACTTCTGAGGCCCTTCGAGGACCAGAAGCCGCCGAAGGCAGAAGCAAGTCGCTGTCCCAAGGCACCGAGGAGGCCCGTGTACCTGCAGGCTGGTGTCGAACCCGAGGAAACCGTTCGTTTGGTGGCCTTTACCTGTCTCACTATTGCCCAGTGACTGTATAGGAGACTATTACCTAGCGTAACAGTTACGCTTGTTCTCTGGGCTTTTCTCAAAATCCGTTCTTATGTAGCCCAACTATGACCGAGGGCTGGACGTGTGCACCTTCGGTATCGCTAATACCGCTCTTTTTGTGGTTTCTCTTTGAGAATGTAGGGAGCGACGTTTTCAAGGAAGGAAGGGAGGGGACGTGGGATGGGCGTCTGAGAGAAGTCGGAAGCAGGGGGTTTGCCCCGATAAGCCGGTTATTCTGAGTGAGTAAGGAGGAACAAACTAAGGACAGGGGAAGCTGTAGGTGAGTGGCCAAGGGATTGGATGGATCGACGCTAGACCCCGAGGATGAGAGCGTGTTTGCCCCCAACCCATTCATTCCAATGGAAGCTGCCCTGGCCATAAAGGTGGGGCCCAGGAGATTAGCTCATGAAACTCTCCCCGTCCCCCTGGCCTCTGGCAGGTGATCGGTGGTGGTTCCAATTTACACCATTGTGAGCTCACAGCCTTGGCCCAGATTAAACCTTAAAGTGACAGTGTCGGATGACTCATCTATCAGGAGTGAGATCAATAATGAACAGCCCTCGAGTGCTTCTGGTGGGAAGTAGACAGACCGTATGAAAATAATCAGAACAATAATAATAATAATACCAGTAAATGGGAACCCATCCCGCAGTCAGAGGCGAAGACGGGAGAGGTATAATACACACCTCAGACAATAAATGTCGTGCTAGACGTAAAATACGGAAGCAGGAGGCCGACAAGACTTGGACCCTGGTGGCCTGGAGGCTGGAGAGGATCCGAAGTGTTTTTATTTTGTAACAAGAGCTCCCAAGACCTGACTCCCTTCCATTTTCCTGCCTTTCCCTCTTGAGAGAAATTTGGCCTTGATTTCTGTCCAAGGTCATGGTCTCGCCACGTCCCCAGGGGTCCGTCGTTCAGCAAGACACCAAGACTCCCTGACACCAGGCGCTGACGCCGGGAGGAGCCTCCCTCGCACTGCGGGCTTTGTTATTCAGCCCGAACACGGGTCGTGCGTTCTTCGGACTGAGGCTCTTCCAAAAGGAGGGAAACAGGGCCACCTGGCCAACCTGGCAAGCCCTGGGGACGCCACGAGACCAAAGCGACCGCACAGGCTGGTCTGCAATGAAAACTTTCCGACTAAAAGCTGGGTCCCGGTGAACCCGGTCACTATACCTGTATCTTATCTCAACAAAGGTCGATTTTTTTCCTTGAGTGAGCCTGCCTGTTGTCCTTTCGCCTCTGAGATAACAAACCTCTGAGGTGCCAGAGTAATATCTCCTTTCCAGGCCCCTCAGGATCTCACCCACGCAGCACAAAACCACGGAACTCCCCACTGCTACCTTCCCCCCTGAAGACCGTCCGTGCGCTGGACGCGCTCACTGTCCGCCGTCCTGTCCCCGCCCATGTCAAAGAGGGCTGCGTCTCTCCGTTTTACTCTTTATTCAACCCCAGAGGTTTCCTCCTTGGCTTCCTCCCACCTCCTTCACCTCCCACCACCTGCTCCTTTGATTCCAGGGCATAAAAGAAGCGGCAAACTGCCCTGCTTCCCCGAATCTTCTCAGTTCATTGAGATTTTGCCTCCTGGCGATGGTCATCAGTTTGGCTGAGGTGAACTTTTCTAAGACTTTCTTTTTTTAGGCTGCATGTTCTTTTGGTGACATCCTGTTAGAAATGTGACATTTTCTCAAAGGTCTTCGTAAGCCCTGGGGGGCCTAAAAACAATCAGTTAATGAATTAAACAACATTTAGTTCACTGATTAATTAATTCTGGGACTTCTGCTGCGCGTCTGTGGGAAGCAGGCTACGCTCTGGGCTGCAGGTGAAGTTGGTGTGGGGCAAGGGCTGGAGGTCACCTCAAGGACAAGGGGCTTCCTGAGAGGAAGCGACACCAAAGAGAGCCGGACTGGTGACCCTGGGCTCCCACTGGAGCCCAGTTCCTGGATCCAGCCGTACCTGCAGCCAGAGAATCCTGAGCTACTTACTTCTTGAGCCAGTGAGTCCCCTCCTCCTACCTTTGTGTTTTCTGTGTTTCTAATTTTCCAATGGCAGTGGACACACAATATTGTATTAGTGTCAGGTGCACAACCTCGTGGTTAGACATTTACAGAACTTATGCAGCGATGCCCCGGCGAGTCTGGGGCCCATCTAACACCGCACAGTTACTGTGATGTGATCACTGAACGCTCCAGGCCGTGCTTCACATCCCGGCAACTCTTGTATAACCGGAAATTCATGCTTCTGAATTCTTTTCACTTGGTTTGTTTCTTTGTTTTGCTTAAGTCTGTTTGCCTGACTGAGTTTCTGTTGCCGGCACTCAGGGGCCCTGACTGATCCGGTGGAAGGTGTAGCTGAGAAACCGGGACCAGCCAGGCCCGCTGTCAGGGTCCCGGTCCCCCCACGCTTTGCCTCTGCCTCTTGGACGCAGGGGCATCTGAGAAGCCCTCCTGGGGGTGCAGGTGGGCACCAGCACGCCAGCCCTGCAGGGGTGGAGGCAGGACCTTCTCTGGAGCCAGGGAGTCCCAGCCACCTTGGGCTTCTTCCGGGACCCCTGCCCCAGGCCCCGGCTTGTGGATTCCAGGCTCCGAGGCTCAGAGGCCTGGCTGCTCTCTCCCTGAGACCCTCCCCGATGTCAGCCCACTCTTAAAATCAACCCCACTTCCTTGCCACTGGTGGCAGACCCTCCGTGAGCCTCTGCGACCTTCCCACAGGGGCCGAGAGCACGGGAGGGAGCAGATGGCCCTCCCGGATGAGGATAATCAAGGAGCGCTTATGACCGAGGGATTAACTCCAAAGGCTGTGGCTGTGGCCGGGGTGCCGGCGGAGCCAACCAGGGGTGCAGGGGCTGGGCCCGAAGCGGCAGGACTGTGGCCGTCGTGGGCCCAGAGGTTGGCAGGATGGAGCAGTGGCAGGAACCCAAAGGATGGAGAATTGCAGAGAGCAGGTGTCTTAAACGAAGCACGCAGCCCGAGAGAGCTCCCGGGCAGGGGTCTGGAGTACAAGCCCTGACCTTGAGTCTTCCGTCCCTCTGACTCTGTATTGGGTGATGCCATCCCAGGGAGGGAGGCGGGCAGGGAGGGGTGGAGCCCCGGGGTGTTCCACGGAGGCAGGGGGCAGGGTTGGCATCCCCGTTTCATAGGTGAGGAAATCGGGGCCCAGAGGAGAGGACTTGCTCAAGGTCACACCCCCAGCAGCAGCAGCAGCAGTGCTCTCTGACACTGGAGCCCTTGTACCCAAACACCACACCACACGGCCACCATGGAGAAATGGGGAAACTGAGGCATCGGGAGAAGGATTTGCTCAGGAAAGAAACCCAGCAGCCCTCGGGCTCCCTGTGAACCAAGAGTTGTATCAGTCCCCTTCACTCAGTCCTCCCAGTGAGCCTGTGACGGGGCCAGTGAGGAACAGTGAGCCCAGAGAGGGTGAGAGGCTTGACCAAGGACACACAGCGTGACACTGCCGTGTTGCGTTGATTCTCTCTCCCGCAGCAGCTGCTGCCCGCTCAGCTGTGGGGTCTCTTGTCAGCCAGACCCCCAGCACCACTGTCCCCCACCGCCTCCTAGCACCCCCAAGGCCAGACATCACCTGGTCCCACCACCAGCCCTGGTTCATGGGTTTCCCCTTTGCTCAGGGGTGTTTTCCAAACGCCCCTCTACCTGCACCTTCAGCCAATACCCTACTTCTAAGTGTGCTCAGAACTTAGCTTGATGGAACCCCATTTGTAACAGGGTGCAGCCAAGGGGGGATCCCCAATAGGGATCTGTAATGGGGCCCAGAACTCAGGGTGTCCAGGAAATATTAGAAAAAATATATACAGGATGTCCTCACCTCCACCAGTCTGAACTGGGGCATGGGACACATGGAGCAGGGCCACTGAGAGGTGTTCTGCAGAGCAACAGCTTTGCAGCTGACCTCTGGCAGGGTCAGTTCACACATCTATAGCCTTTAACTGGTTCCATGGATATGTTAAATGGCTGTGGCCATGCTTTGAGCCAGGGGGATGGGAGTGACTTCCACCCAGGATGTAACTGGGAGGCAACTTCCCCCTGGGTACAGCGCCTGTGTGAGAGCCTGGAGATGATTGGCTGCACGCCACGGGGCCACACCTGCCCGGACTTACTATGGCGGCCCAGTAAAGCTGGAAGGATAAGGGAATGCTGGCAGCTGTGGCCAGTTATGGGAGGGGTGGGAAATGGTGTGGCAGAGGAAGATCGGTGCTGGGGTTTAAACCCAGGCACGGCAGCCACGCAGGGTCTTTTTGGGACCATGCGGCTTGGGCAGAGAAGAACCATGGACTTCTATTTCTTTTTCTGAGATACGGTACCCCGGAATGGGCAGAGGGGGAGGAAGGACTGTGCACTTGTGGGTATTCTAAAGGACTTTGGGATCTCAGTGAAGACATTAAGTCATTACTCTTAAGTTTGTATAACTCTTCAAATAAATAATGCCTTTCCTTTGCACCAGTTTCTGGCATTGAGAGACGTCTTTTCCTGGTGGTGGGCAAGGTGAACCCAGTACAGGGTGGGGGGCCCCCAGAGCACAAAGGTGGGTCCATCTGGTAATAGTATACCGTTCCCCCAGGTCTGTTCTGTAACATGTTCAAATGCTGATTGTGACCTACTGACCCTGACCCCTGGTGACTTAACCATGGAGCTCGCCCTCTGTATTTGTCCAATAATCTCAATAATCATCCCTCAGGGTTGGGGTAAGAATCTGTCAGTGTTTATTAAACAACACTTGGTGTACAAGTAGTAGGCACTTCACAATTAATTGATCATTATCCTTATAATAGGGGTGGTCACCACAGGCCTCTCAAAACAGGTCTGTGTGCAGGCACTTTGTGTTGAAGTGGTCACAAGTCTTGGCTGAACACCTATTGAATGCAAAGCCTTTACACTGGGGGCAAGTGCCAAGACCACTGGCAGATGGGGCTCTGATGGGGACTGGGGTTTGGGTATCCATCATCCTGAAATAGAACTGGGCCTCCCCTGGTCTCAGGGCTCCTTCCCGGGGCCAGGACCCGCCTCAGCAGGGAAGGATGTGTATACCTTTCAGAACACATGCTGTAAGGCGGGGTTGTCCCGGGCCCCAGTCCGCCACAGGCCAGAGGCTCCCTCTGCAGACAGGCTGCGCCATCTGGTGGCCACTCCTGGGAAGCAGCCTCAGGGCTCACCGGCACCCGGGTCAGGCCATTCTTAGGCTCATCGCCCCCTCTAGTGGCATCCATGCGCAATTACAATCAGCTCCTACCTCTGAATTCCCTGAGTTCTATATATTCCTGGGCTCCAAAGCTACTGAATCAGTTTGGAGAGGGTGGGGCTATACGCTCAGAACCCTGGTTTTGGACAAGACTCCCAGGTCATTCTTAACGCTGGGAAACTTTGAAAAGCGTCACCTCAAAGGGACTTCTGGCCATGGGTTTGTACCTGTTCAGTAATAAAATCGTCACCCCCTTCACACGTGGGAGGAGAGTGAGGCCCGCCACGCAGCGAGCCCGCAGGCGCCTGGCCTCCCAGCTCTGCCAGTCGCAGCTGAGGACACGGAGGTCTAGCGTAACAACGACGGACTTCTGTTGACCTGGGTTGCGACGCCATCGGGCCCGTTCCAAGCACTTTATGTGTATTTATTCCTCTGCCCTGCAAGCCGACCCTCGAGAATGTTCTGACGATGACCCCTTCACACACGAGGAAACTGAGGCACAGCTCGTGAGCGTCGACCCAGGCAACCTGCTCTGAGTCCACCGGTGCTCCAGAGCCAGCAAGGTCTGGCTTCTGCACCCTCGATGGCATCTCGGTCCCCTCTCCGGACATCCGTGGCCACACCTCCCTTCCCTCCATCCGTGTCTCTTCCTATTGGTTTATTTACCTGGGGAATGCTTGTTCAGCCTGTGCTGGGCACTGACTACCTTAGCAGGGATCAGCTGCAGCCCTTGGTTTCCTGGGCTTGCGGGCTGGGGCTACAATGGGGGCGGGAGGCAGTAAATGAAACAGGAATAAAGTCGGGGGCTGCCCTGGGGCCAATCATGCTGGTTGGCCGAGCTGAGGAGTTGGGTTGGGTCCTGAGGATGATGGGACCCCTGTGGATTCTCCTGACACAGCCCTTCTGAGGTCCCATGGGTGATGGTGTGGAGTGGCTTCTTAGCTGTAGGGATGACCTTGACCCTACCAGCCCCATCCAGAATGTCTCCCTTCTCCCACCCAGGCCAGGCCCCTACTCTGCAACTAGCAAGTGCCTGCCCTGCAGGCATCCCGGCAAAGGACAGGAAGCCAGTGGCTTTGAGCTTGAGATGATTTGTCTGTTTCCTGTGTGCCCTGGCGAGGTCTCTGCACGGCTAAGATACCGGTACCTGCCTCTAAGACTTGACCCACCGCGCACTTCAGTAAGAGTTCAGAGAGACGGAAGGAGACAGGGGCAATCAGAACATCCTGCCCTTGAACTCTGAAGCATCAGGAACCAATCACACTACTGAACAGCCAGCTGGTGACCCCAATCCTTCTGGGCAGCAACACACTCTGGCTATTGTTTTTCTGAGAATGCGGTCAATCCCCTTTGCTGCAAGGACCGTCGGTCTTTCCCTCCACTGAGGTCTCTGTGCACTGGGCCTGCCTCCCACCCATTGCTGCCCCACAGACCAGCCTCCCTCCACGCCCCACCCCTGCCCCCTCTTTCCTTTCAACAGGAAAACAGACACCACTTGACCTAGCCCACTGCCTGCCCAGCTACAGCCCCAAGACCACAGACTCTTGTTAAAGGCTGGTGTCTCCTGGAAGCCCCACTGTGTGTCCCCGACAGTCTCCAACTCTGGGACTTTCTCCATGTCCTGTGTCCCTTCCCATCAAACTCAGCTGGTCCTTGCCTTCCCGCCTCGGTGCCCGGCACTGAGCAGTCAGCCTGGCAGGCACTGTCCCTCCTCCACTGGCTGCAAGGTCATCAGAATAAGGGCCTCCTCATCCAGAATCCAAGAGAGACTTCTGGTGGGAATGTAGACCTGTGGGTAGGGGGGCATTTCAGGGGGTTCCCAAGCACACCTGGTGGGGGCAGCGCCCCAGCCCCCTCCATCCTTCCCTTCCTCTGCCTTCTGAGACTGTGAACACCGCCTCTGGCCCCACCTCATGTCACTGCGGACTTGCTGGCCGCCCATCACCCTTTGTCCCCCAGTGAGCCCGGGACTTCCACGTAGGCAAGAGAGGGGAGGCAATGGTGAGCTCGTGGGCTTTGGAGCCCGAGTTCGAGTCCTGGCTCTGCCGCTCGCAAACCCGGTTACCCTGGTCAGGTTGCCTGACAGTCTCTCCAAGCCTCGGTGTCTCCAACTGTGTCATAAATCCATAACATATCAAGTTCAGGGGCTTGTCCTGGCAGGCGAGGGAGAGAACGCACAGTATGGACTTCGTACGGTGCCCAGAAGGTAGTAGATGCCCAGTAAACGGTCCACCTCTATTTCTCAACGACGATATTTCTGTGCTTCGATCCCTGACACCTTGCCAATCACTGTGCAAGGATGGGACAAGGGACACAACACGTGCTGGCAAAGTACTCGGAGTCATCACCATCCGGGGACCAGAAGACAAAGATTAGTCGCCTGGCTCTGTCTCACAAACAAATTAATAGAACGGCAGCTTTTGGTGCAAAATATGATTCTTGTTGAAAGGATTAGCTATGCTTAATCCAGCCACAATAGACTGGGAGCGTGAGTGGTTTTTTCTTTTTTTTAAAGCAAAGCTGCAATAATCATACATTTACGACGAATAAATTGGGTCCTTTAATTCCTCCGCAATAAGCCCCTGAAATATAATCCGTCATTTCAGACTTATAGAACATGACTTTTCATAATTATAATTCTCCAGCACACATTACTGCTTATAATTACATTCACTTTTGAGAAATCCAAAGCGTATTTTTCGTGGATTATCTGTTCGTCCGATGTCATAATAGCAAAATGAATGTATAATCTGTCGGATAAATTTGGTCGTTCTTATATAAAAACACTCACTCTCTTATTGATCAAAAGCTGGGGAGGTGGATAAGATGAACTAAACAGACACGATTTCTCAGCAACGGGCTTAAACAAAGCCAGGGTAAACTGCGCGTGTCTCTCCCATCCCTGCCTCTCCAAAAGGGCAGCTAGCCCCATGGAGGAGTTCTTGTGATAGTGGAAAAAGCACCCATGTGAAATTATGGGCAGATTCTTTGCTGGAGAAGGTGCAGACCCATAAATTCTGAAAAGGCCCTGGGCTGGAAGAATGGAAAACAGACCCTAAACGGCTTCCAAACCAGTGAACACGGGTAGGAGACATCTACAGAGAACCTACAACCCGAGACAGAAGGGAAACAGAATGAAGTGAACGGGAGCCTGGAACTCAGAGAAACGGGCACAGAGACAGAGCAGGCATTCCAAAGAGCAGCCTGGAAACTCCGTTGCAGTTTGGCAACCGGAGGCGTAAGTGCACTCACGTTTGGTTCCTCAGCCCAAGGTCAAGGCCAGAGGCACCGTGAACAAGCCTGTTCCCCCCACGTGCGTCGAGAGAAGTAACCGCTTCCTCAAAGAGGGGATTTTGAGAATGATGGGGAATTCCCCCTGCCACGTCAGCAAAAGTGTCCTCCCCCCAAATGATTCCTCCACTCGAAGCCCCGGAGTTCCCTGCCACACGTGGCAACTTTTTCCTTAAAGGACAGCTTGAATGAGAGTCCAATGTTTCCCACGACCTGGACCCCTTTGGCAGAGGTGTGAGATAAAGGGCAGCCCTTGAACTTGGGTCGGTGAGCGTGATGAGCAGGAGGCCTGGGTGAACTCGTTGCTGAAGTGGCCTCCTGGGGCCAGAGGAAGGGAAGAGGTGATGAGGACACGTGGGTGTGAGTGCGTGTGCGTGTGCATGTGAAGACAGTGATCGGTTCTGCAAGTGTCGCGCCCACTCTGTGAAGCGTCTGTGTGCTCTCAGGGTGTCCGTGGCCTCAGGTAGGGGATGCTGTAGGGCTGGCATCCTCCCAGCGCCCTCACACCAGCGATAAGGAAGACCGCCAGCAGAAAGCAGGGCCTGCCTCGCTCATGTTTCTGGAAGACTCCAGGACCCCTACCACCTGCCACGCACAAGGCCAGGGAGGAGGAGGAGGGCTGGGGACGCAGGAGGAAGGCCCTCTCAGAGTAGCAGCTCCTCAGGCTGCCGGCCAGGAGGTCCCTTCCCCCGAGGGGATCATGGGTGGGTGCTCCTCTCCTACGTTCTCCTTTGGCCAGCATACAGTCCAGCCATTTCAGCAATTATGGAGGCATTTCCTGGTTACGGTCCAGGCAGGGCACAGGGAGGACCTCACGGGAGACCCAGGCAGGTGAGCCTGGGGAGACCTGCTCAGCAAACCATGGTGAGGTCACTGCAAAGGTTAGTTTTGGCTGGAGGGCCTGAAACGAGGTTCAGAACCAGACGAGAAATGTCACTGTGACAACGTAAAATCTTGTAAAAGACTCTCCAGCTTGGGCGAAGGGAAAAGAGAGCCCTAAAGAAGGGAAGACCTTAGCCCAAGGTCACATGCAACTTAGAAGCCAAGACAGGGCCAAAGACCTTGCTTTCAACCCCTGGCTTGTGTTCAACACACACACACACACACACACACACACACACACACACACACAATTATTTAAAAACTGTATCTGGCTGCATCTGTTGCTAAAGGCAAGATAGGACCAGAGTGGGACTAGAGATGAGATGCACTTGGGGTTAGACTCATTCTTGTTTTCATCACATTAGCTTGTTCCTGGAAACATGAATGAGTAGCCAATGGGACGTGTGGATAGATGGATGGATAGATGGGTGGATAGATGGATGGATGGATGGATAAACAGATGGATGGGTGGGTGGGTGGATGGATGGATGAACAGATGGATGGATTGATGGGTGGGTGGGTGGATAGATGGATGGATGGATGGATGGATAAACAGATGGATGGGTGGATGGATGGACGGATGGATAAACAGATGGATGGATTGATGGGTGGGTGGGTGGGTGCCTAGAAGAATGAACGGGTGGGTGTTGAAATCAAGGCAGGGAGAAGCCCGAGGCCTGATAGCCCCTCCCGGGGCTGAGGGCAAGAGCTCACCCACCTTTGTGTTTTATTTGGGTCGTAGATTTGACCCACACGAGGGTTTTAAATATTTAATAAGTAGCCAATGCAAAAATCAGGTGATTTCCCATTAAAAAATTCAGATTTGGGGATTTTCTTTAAAAAAACAACAA
>PVKM010025174.1:0-20099 GCA_004027735.1 Carollia perspicillata
TTTGAAAGAAAGCCATGAGCATCAAACCCTGCAGACTTGGAGCCAGACCCTGAGGGCCGGGCAGGAGATGCGTGTGTCTGAGCCCTGGACCACGGTGCCCCAGCGGCATGGTGGTGGAGAGGAGGGTGCTGAAAGGTGGGTTAATGCCTCTCAGCTTCTGCTCTCAGCGACCAGCACTCTCTGAGCAAAACTTTTGAACCAGTGTATTCATTTCCTAGGGCTCCAATAACAAATTACTACAAACTGGTTGGCTTAAACCCACAGAAATTTATTCTCTCACCATTCTGGAGGCCAGCAGTCTGAAATCAAGGGGTCAACAGGGCCATGTTCCCTCCAAAAACGTGGAGAGGGAATCCTTCTTTGTTTCTTCCGGCTTCTGGTGTCTTCTGGCAATCCTCACATCCTTTACTGTATAACAAACAGCATTGCCCACCCCCTAACCTCTGGCTCTGCAGTAACACAGCCTTCTTCCTTGTATCCCCTCTGTGTCTCTGTACCCAACTCTCCCTCTTTCTCATATGAAGACATCAGCCACTGGATTTAGGACCGATTCTAATTCAGTATGAACTCATCTTAACTTAATTACATCAGCAAAGACTCTATTTCCAAATAAGGCCTCATTGACAGGTACTGGGCCGTAGGACTTGAACATATCTGTTAGGGACACACAGCCCACTGCAACTAGCAAATGCCCTGTACCATGATCTATTACTGTGGAACACAGCATTTCAACACTTAGCTACTTAAGACAACAATAACTTTATTTGCTCGCAGTTCTTTGAGTTGGCAATTTGGGCTGTGCTCAGCTGAGAGATTCTTCTGCAAGTCTCACCTGGGTCATTAGTGTGGCTACAGTCTTCTAGTGGCTCTTGTGGGACTGGAAGGCCCAAGATGGCCTTATTCATATGTCTGACTCTTAGTGCTGGCGGTAGTCAGTCAGATGAGCCTCAATTGCAATGGCACTTGTCTACTCCATGGGGTCTTGCATGCTCCAGCAGCCAGCCCAAGCACGTTCATGGGTAGCTTGGCAGATTGTAAGGAGATGAAAGCAAAAGCTGCAGCACTTCTTGAGGACTAGACTGCGGCATTCTAGTGGTCAAAGCAAGTCACAGTCAAGCCTGCATTCGAGGGGTAGGGAAATAGACTCAACCATGGAAGAAGCAGCAGAGTCACATTGCAAAGGAGCGTACACACAGGGATGGGAGCAGTTACTGAAGTCATCTGTGCAAGCAATCTATCATATGCTTCAAGTTCTGGGAAAACACAATGAGCAGATGCAAGCCTTGCCCTTAAAAAGCAAGTGTAGCAGCTGACCATGATGAACGGAAGAAAGCACTATGTGAGAGTAAAGGCACAGAAGAAAGCAGTGCATTTCCTGTTGTGTGGGCGTTGGGGGGCAGTCCATTTGCCCTTTAAATCCTAGGTCAAGGGTTGCCTGGTCTTTGTCTGATTCCGTGCCCTCATACCTCCACTCACAAGCTCAGATCATCGTTGCTGTGAATCATAGTCTAAACCTAAAGCAAGGATGGCATGATCTCAAATCCCGAAAGGAGCATCTGTGTCCTCGTGTACAATGCTGACTGAGATGAGAGAAGATTTGCAAACAAGAGAACTGGGGCAGAAACGGTCTTGGAGTTAACCATTGGCTGAGTCCCTCTTCCCTCCCTCAGAGGAAAACACTTGCCCTTTCCTCCAGTGACCGCCCAGAAGAGGTCTCGCTCGCCGCCCATGTTCGTGTGGGAGGAAAGCTTCCCAGGGCACACGTCTCATATGCCATACGGAGGTGGAATTCTGGCTGCGTTTATTCACTGTGTGATTTCAAGCCTGTTTCCTCATCTGTAAAATGTGGGCTCATAAAACTTTTGTAAGAGCCTATGAGAATGATTTGCAAACACTGCAGAAGCTGTACCATCATCTGAAGGATGTGTGTTGCTCTCGGCTCATTTATTTATCCATTTATTCACTCATGCAATGTTTGCCTTTCTTTTGTCTGCCAGACCAGCACCCACCTCTTAGGATCTGCTCTTCACCCTCTCCAACCACGTGCTTTGAATGGGAACTGCCATTTTCTTTTATACGCTCTTCGTAGTGGTTGGTCCAAGGAGGGGCAACCAGCTTAAGTTGAGCCAATGAGCATTCTTCACTGGAATTTTGAAATGTGAGAATGTAAAGAAGTGGCCAGAAAGCTCTGGAGCAGTGTGCACTTTGTCATCAGATGAGTAAGCTCACTGTAGGACTCTGTAGGCTGAGGAGGGAGTCCTGGGGAGAGGCTGTATGTGGTACCCTCGGGGACTTAGTCGAGAGTGCGACATTTGGACCCACTCAGCAGTGCACTGAGCTGGCAGTGGGAGGCAGGAGCCATGGGGCTGTGGGGAGGAACCAGATGGAGATCAGAACCACTCCCCTCATGTAGTGGCAAGTGCAGGATGAGCGGGACTTGGAGGGGTGCAGGGGTGGCCTTTGAGTCCTGGGCACTCAAAGCAGAGGGATATAGAGTGGTTCACCAGATGGAAAAGAGTAAGAGGTGAGGCTGCAGAAGGGCCAGACCACATCATGAAGGCCTCATAGGCCGAGGCCCGAGTTGAATGCCATTTCGGTTGCCTAGAGGGCACAGGGCAGGATTGGAGGTAGGGAGTGGCAAGGTCAGTTTTGCATATGAGGAGGAGAGGGAGACTCACCCTGCTGGCCTGCCACCCCACTCTAGGGCCCACAGTGCTATGCACTTTGGTATTTTGCAGCTCTTGCCTCAAGCTCTCAACAGCCACTTACAGGGGCCTGAGTTCACAAGGTCCCTGTGGGTAGGGTAGCTCCACCTCTGGGGAACTCACTCCAGCAGATTCCCTGTTGGGACCAGGCCCAGGCTTTCCCAGGCCCAGACTACCTGGGCATGCCAGGAATCGTGACCATCAGGCCTTGGGCCTCACCCAGAATGGAGCCTCCTTTAGCAGCCCATTGGCTTCTTTAAGTGCTAGGCCTGGTCCCCAAGCCTTCCCCATCCTGCCTGGACATCTCAGCTCTGGCTTCCTGTTGGGCTAGTCTGGTAGTACAAGAAGGCCCCAGGGCCCATCAGGCCCTGCCCTCACCTGCACTTGCATCAGTATTGCTGTCCTCCCTCCCCATCACCGGTCAGGCAGTCTGGGCTGGGCTGGGCTGTGCTGCTGAGCACTGTCTTCCCATCCCTGCCACTGCCTTGCCCAGCAACTGCCAAGGATGCCCAGGTCCCCAGGACCCGCCTCAGCTAAGGACCACACCACCACCCCAGTGCACAGCCCCAGGTGGCAGAAACCAAGAAGATGCAGAGGGCAGGGGGTATGATCCCCAGCACCTCCCGCCTTGCATAGGCCCCCACCCCCTCTCACTTGCTCCTCATGACAAGACTGAGCCATAGTCTGTGGCACTTCCTTCACACTCCTGGGAGGGAGATTTTCACCATGTGGGGCTGACGTGGGGACAGGCGAGTCATCACTTTCAGCAGCAGAAGTCTGCTGAAAGTGATGCAGTCTACAACTCCCCAGAGGAGAAGAAAGGAGGAAGGGCATGCCAGGAAAGGGCCCAGAGCGGGCAAGGGGGAACAGGGAGCCATTTTGGGCACCTCTTCTAACACCATGCTAGGCACCGGTGGTGCAGCTGCCCTGCCACAGAGAATCTCAAGCTGGCTGGAAGCAGAGGATAAAAGACTCACTGTGTGTGGAGCAGGTATTTCTGAAGCAGGAAGCAGAGGCTCTCTATAGCAGCACAGACCAGAGACCCGTGATCTGGGGGAGTCAGGAAACTTCACGGGGGAAGAGCATCCGAGCTGAGGCCTGAACCGGCCAGTTAAAGCAGGAGAGTGAGAATGGAAGGTGGGTGGCTGGGTGAGGGAGAGCAAGGCACGAAGGAGGAACAGATAGACATCGTATATGACAGGAATGTGGAGGGCCTAGGAGGACAAGGTGGGTCTGGAGGGTGGGTGACCAGGACAGCATGGATCCTGACAATGCCAGCTGCCTGGAAGGAGGTGCTTTGGTCAGATGGCTACTCAGTGGGTGTGGGGGGGGCATGGTTCCTGCTAAGGCTCCTGGGTGTGCTCCCCAGGCTCATGCCCTCCGGAATGCTCACTCTTGTTATGTCGCATGAGCCATAGAACGTATCTACGAGGCCAGAACCACAGAAGCGTCCTACCTTGTGTCCTCCTAGGACTCCCAGCCAAACCAGCCTTTCCTTTCATTGACTATACTAAGAACTTATTTTGCACCCTGGCTGGTACAGCTCAGTGAATTGGGCCAGCCTGCGAATCGAAAGGTCACTGGTTTGATTCTTGGTCTGGGCACATGCCTGGGTTGCAGGCCAGATCCCCAGGTTGGAGCATTCGAGAGGCAACCGATCAATGTATCTCTCACACATTGATGTCTCTCTCTCTCCCCTCCCCCCCAAATATAAATAAAAATAAAATCTTAAAAAGAGAATAACTTATTTTGCAAATAGACATGTGAGGTTCCGAATGGCCAAGGAACTTGCCCGAAGTCTCCTGTCCCATCAAGCACAGAGAAAGCTGGAGCCTGTCCAGTGCCAGACCTCTGGACAGTGCTGACCGGGGTCGCACTCATGTCACACGCACACACAGCAGATTCCCTGGCCGTGAGAATGTGGGAAGCACCAAGTAAAATAGTTTCAAACAAACATTTTCCTGCAGGACTTGCCAGAGCCTTTAATGTGCTAATGGGTGGTAGAGGATGTATAACGTAGAGAGATTTTCAAAGCATTGGCCACAGGATTCTTTCATCCCAGGGGCCCGTGCCGGGGCCTGCTGGTCTGATCAGTAGAGTCAGAGCCTGGGCTGTGGAAGCCCCCCCACCCCGCCCTTACACTTTGTGCATGCTCGCTTTGGCGCTGGCCCCGCATTTGGTAGAGTTGGTTCATTGTGGGTTTTACCCGAGCCTGGCTAGAGGATATTATTGTGAAAGCGGGCTCCCCTGACCCCGGCCTCCGCACTCCGTGCACATTGCCCGCAGCCTTGGATCACCTGCGCAGATGCGTTCCTTGTTCACCAAGGGACTCTCCCAGACAAAAGAATCATTCTAGGTCACCAAGGGCTCCAGCGTGTTTAGGGAAGGCTTCCAGGAAGAGATGGCGTTTTATCAAAAGGGATGAGTGGGAGAAGAGCAAAGGCACAAAGGACGAAGCCGCCGGTACGGGAATCACCCGGGCTGGGAGAGACCAGGAAAGGGAGCCGGTGCCAGTGGCGGAAGCCTTGAAGCCTACCCACGAAGGCCTGGGACTTGGATCTGGGTCATCAGAACACAGAATGTGCTTGAGACAGGGGTGATTTAATCAGCCCACAAGCAATTCCAGCCTGGATTCCTTCCCAGCACAAGAGATTCCGGCCTTCCTTCCTCCTCGTAAGCTCCCCAGTCCTGACCCCCACCCACCCCACCATGCGACCTCAGCCACTGCCTGGGATCCTAGGGGTGGGAGTCACTGGCTCAGCTCCTTTTATACAAACACATTCATGTGTGTGCACATGCACAGACGCACACACACGCACAAAATACCTGACACTCTGGAGCATCCTTTCCTTGGAATTCTCTTTCCCTGAGCTCCCAGGGAGGGTTAGAGGCCTTAGAACCTCCTGAATCTGCTGGTTGATTTCCTGCTGTTATGTTACATTTTTTATCTAAGGTTTATTTATTTATTTATTTTTAGAGAGAGGGGAAGGGAGGGAGAGAAACATCAATGTGAGACTGCCTGTCACATGCCCCACTCTGGGGACCTGGCTTGCAACCCAGACACGTGCCCTGACTGGGAATCGAACCAGTGACCCTTGGGTTGGCAAGCCAGCACTCAATTCACTGAGCCACACCAACCAGGGTGTGTTAAGTATTTCTACCATTGTTCTAAAATCCCATTATCTTAGCCTTCTGGACAGGCTCAGTGACTCATGCAGGCTGAATTCGTGCCTGGACACCAGGAGGTCACCTGCTGCCCTTGCTCCCATGGATGTGACAGAGAGCCCCGGGGCAGAGAGCGGCTGGGCCTTCAACATACTTTCCCTTCCTGAGGCCGGGGCCACAGGAAAACACAATGATAAACAAAAATAGAAAGGAACAATCTTGACCACATGGGATGATGGTAAATACTGAAAGATGTTTTGAAGAAAAACAAAAGTAAAATTACAGAGTTGGGAGGAGCTCAGAGACAGATTTTCGCGTTCTCTTCTAGCCAGCACGTCCCACATTAGTAATTTTACACTCGTTTGTGTTACTATTTGCCAATCACCCAACAGACATCTGTTGAGCACGCACTACACGCCAGGCACGGTTCTAGATGTTTGGCCTACCTCAGTGACGAAGCACAGGCGTGTTCTCTGGGAGGAGAGGGAGAGACCGACAACAGTGAGTGATATTCATGATACACGAGCACAGGACAAAAATGTTAGAACGGGACAGGTGCAGGGGAATCAGAAGTGCAGCGTAAGTGATGCTGGGGGGTGCTGGGGGGTGGGGGCAAGTTGTAGCCTACGGTAGTTAGCAGAGGGAACCTGGGGAAGGAGTGTGTCGGTAGAAGGGGCAGCTAGAGTGAAGGTCCGTGGAAGGAAAAGGCAGGACGCTAGGCGGCTGGAGTGGAGGGAGCAGAAGGCAGGGCGATGGGAGAGGGGGTCGGAGAGGTACCAAGGAAGAGGTCACTGGTCGCTGGTTCACTCTAAAGACGTTGGCTTTCTTGAGAATAAAATGGGGAACCCTGTAGAACAAGGGAGTGGCATGATGGGACTTCACACCTGTGAGAGCCCCAGGAGGTCGGGGTTAGTCTGCAACCCCCTGCCTAGGGCATGGCACCAGAAAAGAACTCAACAAATACTAAGCACCAATAAAATGATTGATTGAATGAATGAATGAATGAATGAATGAAATGAATCCAAGCTGGAGATTGTGCCCACCATTTCCCAGATATAGGTCAGTGGATACTTCTGGACAAATATGTTTCCAATCTGGTCATTGTATCTGGACCAGCGATTCCTATCCTTATCACTTGGGTTGTTTTTCAAAGTCCTCATTTCCAGATCCCTCCCGCAAAGTCCCGATTCCCAGCCTGGGTGGGGCCCAGTGTGAGTACGAATCTCAGGCAAACCCGCTGCTAAGTGAGAAACATAAATCCAGACACGCCAGACACTCCCCAATATCCAGTTCCTGGCATCATATCCAGCCCCAGGGCAAACACTAAATGAATGAATAAATGTGTGTTGGCTACATTCGTGGATGTATAAGTGCTTGAAGATTGCTCATTAATTGTCCATTTCCATTTTCAACTCAGATGTTTAGAATTGTGTAAATAAATAGCTTTCCAGAGGATGAGAAGCCAGGTTGCTGTCTGCTGTTCTCCTCCCCCACCCAAAGGCGTGGGGCCTCCTCACATCTGGGGCTCTTCCCTTCCCTGGCTTCCACCTGATCTGGTGCAGGTATTCTGAGAGCAGACCGCTTTTCATAACCAATGTGTTTCTGCAGCGCTCCCTGCGGGCAGGGTCTCTCCCCGGGATGAGAGGGTTGCTGAGGAATGAGGCTCTACCAGACAGCCCGATGACCTCCCCAAAAAGGTGGGTGCTGAGCCTGAGGAGTGGAGGCAGGGGCGTCAGAGGCTCTGAGGGAGGCAGCGGTTCACTTCCCTTTCCACACTGGAGGGTTCCACCCACATTCCAGGGACCGGGACCAAATTCTTCCTGCAGGAAATGCTGGGGCTGTGAGGATGCCTTTCCTTCTTGCGTCTCCCCATCTCCGCCAGCTGCCCCCCTCCAGAGCCGGGGGACCCCAGCCTAGGGCCTCTGGGTCTCAGATTCCTGGCTGTTGCTCACAGGTGCTGGCTGCTTGAGATTTTTTGCATGGGAACAGTAAGAGTTCCTTATTATCTTGACATGCTTGGAATGAGCACGGCCATTTTTTCTTTTCCCAGAATTCACAGAATTCCACAAGGCCTCTGACTCAACTCTGTTTTCTCGCTTCCTCTTGCTAACCACCTCTACCCCCATGACCTTGGCAGAGCAGCCCAGGAGCCTGTGCTTGCAGCCACGCTGGGTGGGCCGCAAGAGGTCAGTCCCCTGACTCACCAGGCGCACCCCACTGAGGGGGCAACTCTGAACTGCAGGAGACTAGGCAGTGTGGAGAACAAAGAAAGCTGCATGAGCATAAGGAGTTAGTGTTAAGAAAATAAGGTTAGAAAAGCCATAACTGCATAACCACCCTAGGCTTGTGTTCCAAGAAGTTAAGAAAGGCAGGGCTGACCTAGCAGATAGCCACCTGGACAGCTGCCCAGGTGAAAAGTTTTACCCCTGCCCCAGCCCTTGAGCACAGGCTGAGCACCAGCTGCCCCGACCAATTACCAACGAGAGCACGAGCCTAGCATGAGTTTCCCAGCCAACGGCTAACTGCCACATCTGCTTCTGTAAAAGTGCTTGCTCACTCGCTTCTATAAAAGAACCTAGCTGTGAGTGTTAAGGCGTGACTCCCATTTGCAGCTCTTAGGAGCACTGTGTCTCCAGACACGTTTGGAGAGTTCGCCCCTGCGCAGGTAAAGCTTTGGCCAATAAAGTAACATCTTTGAAACCCTGAAAGTCTCCAACGTTTGTTCTCGTGATTGGTGGATGCTACAGGCAGCAGTTTACCTAATGGCCTCACACAAAAGTCAGGCAGCCTGGGTTCAAATGCTGGCTCCTTCATTTCTCAGCTGTGCACCAAATGAGCTATGTGTCTGATCCTCAGTTTCCTCCTGTCGGTTGTGTTGAGAGTTCCTTGCTCTTAGGGAGTCTGTGAGGATGAAACAAGATAATGCACGGAGAATACTTCCCAAACAATAGCTATAGTTATATTATTTTCATTAGTGTTGAGCCCCTGTCGTATTCCTACAATGGTACAAAGCTCCAGGACCCTGACCGCTGCTTCAAGGAGACAGTCGAGGAAACAGGAACTCGGGGCTGCATGTGATGAAATTGGTGTTCGTGATGGAGGAGGAGGCAGGGTTAACCCTCTGCAGAGAGGTCGAGACAGTATCACGGGAGAAAGAAGTCCTTGAAAAGGTTTTGAAGGTTGAATAGGAGTCCTTGAAACAGATAAGGGGGGAAGGACATCACAGGTAGAGGGGACAGCACATCCCAAGACTCAGAGGCCCAGCCAGCAAGCTGGGTCTGGAAGTCTGGGACACAGGAATCTAAGGGGGGAAGAGGGCAAGGGTGACTGGGAAGCTTGCAAGATAGGGAGAGTCCCACCCTAAAAGGCCTTGGAAACCTTGCCAAAGAGAGGTCTAGACTTCTCCCCAGGGATGCTACCCTGTAATGTAGGGTTTCCTTTTAGGAAGATCTCTCCGGCTGCAGTAGGAGGCAATCCGGGTGCAGACACTGGAAGAGACAGGCTGGATCGGAGTCAGGAGGTGAGTGCAAGAGGGCAAGCCGGCGGCCCTCAAGCTTCAGTCAGTCATTCCCGGGCCTCCTTGGTGGTGCTCAATGCGTCCAGGCACAGCCGTAACTATTATTTACATAATATTTCCCTTAATATCAGCTCAGTCTGCAGCATTGTATGTGCACCATCACGGATACTGCTTTATTTCTTCCAAATAGATATCTACATGCTATACTCTTAAAATAAAAAGTGTGTGGTCACTTGCCACTGGAAATCACCTCTTTGCCTCAGGCCTTGGGAACCATCAATCCTGCCAGACATAAGAGGGCCTGAGCCCCGCAGCTGGGAAAGGAGAAGGGTCTGCGTAGTGTGTACCGTCCGCCTGTCACCCCAGGCCCCTGCTTCAATGTTATGGCCTTTGTGACTTTGCTTGGGGGCTAGAGTTGCTCAGCTCGGTCGCTGCTCTGAAAGGGAGGACCAGACAGGCTTCCACTGCCCTTGGTGACCGGGATTATCATCGTTAGTGCTCCCCCTCATCCAGACACATGGACGTGTTTCAGCTCTGGCTGGAGCACCGACAGGCAAATGCTCTTCCCTGAGCTTGAGAGATGTTTAAGAGACCCAAGGACGGCTCGGTGGTGGACTCATCTGGGGGTGACTGCACCGTGGTGTGTTAGTGGACACTATGCAGGAGGAGGGAGAGAAAGGAGGACGGGAGGAGGACAAGAAGGGAGGAAGCACAGCACCTGATGTATCTGCACAAGAATCTCGTGAGGCAGGACTTACCGTTCCCATTTCACAGGTCAGGAACCAATCTCAGAAACAGTAAGCTCCCTGCCAGGGTAATTTCTAGTAAGAAATAGAACTTAGCTCCTAGTCCAGATCTACCTAACTTGAAAGCCACTGCCTTCTTCGAAAAGAATAAGATTCAGAATCACACAGCTGTCGCATAGCAGCTACTTTCAAAGGCCTCTTTCAGTCTTCTCTTGTTCGTGTGCAAAGTATAGGCATGTCTTCCTTTTGTTCACCGAGCACTATATTGTAAACATTTCTGATGTTGCTAAATAGGCTTGACAATAATCACTTTTACATAATATTCCAGCCTGTGGACACATCATGATTCATTGAGCAGTCACTGAACCACCTAAAGGTGGTTTCAACGTCTCGGGAATATAAATCCTCCCCACGCCCACCCTTCCCAAGTCAGGCTGCCCTGGGATGAGTCAGGGCACCCACCTGCCCCTCGTCTGGACAGTTTTGTAGGTCACCGGGGCTTGATCGTGCCTGCAGTGGTGTGGTAAGGCATTCCAGACTCTCTTGAAAGGTGAGCGCTACTCAGAAAGCTGTGTCTCTGCCTCTCCACATACACACTCTTCCAAGTCTGACATGGCCTTGCCCCTGCCACTGTCCCCATCCACTCAGGCCATAAAATCAGAGGAGGTGTAGACTGGGGAGACCAAAGGCAGTCTGACTTACTGCTGGTGAAGACAGCCCTAGAGCCAGGCATCTCAGGAGCCATAAGGCACCCAAGTGACCCCAGAACTGGCCAGCAATGACCCCAGTACTGGAATAGGAGTTGGACCCCTGCAAAGGGCCCCGGGGCATTGCTTGGCCCCTATTCTCTTCAAAGGCCCCTTCCAGAGAGTTCTCAGCTCTCTGCCCCCTTGGGGAACACAGCCACATCCCAGGCTGGCCCACTAACCGTTCTTAGATGGACTCTACAATCAGAAACACTCCTGGCAGGCAAGCAAACCTGCACCACTGCCCAAGGTAACCAGCCGAAGATCACATTTTCAGGATGCTTCTGTTTTATCTGTCTGCAAAGCAGATATCTGGGGAGGCTGGGCTCAGTATTGCCGGTTCCATGGGAAATGGTTAGCATTCCTAGCATAGCTGCAGGGCTGTGAGGCAACAGAGATGACTGCTCCGAGGCCTCTCCCGACCCAAGAAAGATGAGCCACCGCCTCGGCATCTTCTCGCCTTGGCTGGCTTCTGGTGTGGGACACACTGGACGTTCTTTCCAAGAAGGCAGGATGGTGGGAAGTCTCCAGAAGGGCTATTTGGAGAGAGAGTCATCGTATTACTTATGCAAGCCCAGGACTGGGTGGGAGTGCTTGCCAAGGTCATGTCCTCCGTGCCCTGGCCCAGCGCAGTGCCCGGCCGGCAGACTGCCTGTGGAGAGGTTCACGAAGGTGCATGCGGGTGGCTTTCTTGAGCCAACGGGATCTCAGTTTCTTCTGGGTATGTGCTGTTTGCATTTTTTCTCTCTGAATAAAGAATATGTATGCTTTAAAAACAAAATCAATAAAGTTCTTTTTAAATCAATAACCAAAGAAAAAGGCCTCAGAACCAGGGCGTTTCACCTCCTGCCTTGATTGCAGACCCCAGGGTTTAGCAATCTTTCTTGTCGGAAAATCACAACTGTCCCCACTATGCACCCTGTCCCGCAGCCATCTAGACACCCTGCTGTGCTGTAGAAAGGAAGAGGAGTAGTGGCCTCCTTGAGCCCAACCTGTGACAAACGTGTTCCTCGCTGGGCGCACTGGCCGGTGGCCAGCAGCCACACCTACAGAATTCTCTGAAATGAGGAACCGCATTCCTAAGACCATTCAGTGGAAGTGACCTCAAAGGGCAAGCTGGACTTTATTCAGGCCCTGTTCACTGCCAGGAAATGCAGGGAGAGAAATTCCCTCTGTGGCCCCTGCCCCGCAGGTGTGTATCTAGGTCCAAGGCCCACTGAAAATGCTGCTGTCCCGGGAGACAAGCCTTCAGGATGACCATAGCCTCCTTCAGAGCTTCAGGACAGCACCGGAAGAGAGTCCTTGGTGGCAGAGGGAAAGCCAAGCAGCTTGTGGCCCAGGTGACCACCCTGTGACTGCTGGACACGAAACTGGCAGAGACATGCTCCAGGGAGCCCAATGCCAGGTGTGCAAGTGGGATGTCAGAGGCCAGCACCCCTTCCTGAGTGGCCCCTGTCCCAGAGGAGGGAGTGAAAGCCCTGCCTCAGAAGTACACTGAGTGCCCAATAGGTGTGTGTGCGCCTGAGGGCTGGTGGGCTGAGGTCTCCCACAGCCTGAACTCCCCGCAAAGCAGAGGCTCTCAGCCCCGGCAGCGCTTCAGACAGACATCACCTGGAAAGCTTGTGAAATGCCCAACGCCCACGCTGTGCCCCACACCAATGCAATCAAGCTCTTTGGAGGTGAGAACCAGCTTCCAGGTAAGTTCAAATTCTTAGCCAGGGTTGACAACGTGCTGTAAAGAATTATCCAATGCATCCCAGGTTCATCAAAGAACCTAAGTAGGGCTCTCCGGAGGGACGCACGGAGCCACCTCTTCCCTCGAGGCCCTCCTGGCGCTCCAGTCTCTAAACTCCCGCCGTTCTTCAAAACCCACCTCAATCCCTACCTCCTGAGGGAAGCTCTCCCTGGCTGCCTCAGCTGCAGTGTCCTTCCTCTGAGGTGCCCTCTCACTTAGGACCTGGGTCACTTACCATGCATAGCCACCGGTTGACTGGTATTTGTGTTGTCTACAAATTGGGTGGTCTGTTCCCCCGGGGCCACGCACTCTGTTGCAAATTATGTTTCCGTGTAGCCCACCAACCTGTCACCTACCACCGTGCATTGCCCATCGTACATGTTCAACGAGTATCTGGGGCTGGCTTGTATTCTACTGTCTTCCAACATTTCAGACAATCTTGGTGAGAGAGCTGAAAGAATGTCTGATCCAAATTAGTGGTTTTAATGTTGATCAGCGATTGTGGTTACAGAGGTATGTCTGGTAGGAATGGGGTGGAAATGGTTGCAAGAAGAACGGCCAAGAAATGTCAGTTAGGCTATCTTCCAGGAATGTATGTGTGACCCATCTAACCCAGCCCTCGCGTGGTCTAGTCTCTGTACTAAACATCTTCATCCTCAAAGACACAGTACTTCCACGGAGCGGTGGGTGGGGAGTGGGGTTTAACTAATCAAGAGCACCATTGAATACGTAGTGCAGTCTCTTGAGGAACCTGGAATGAGGCAACTCTGAGAAGCTGATGTATCAGCAAGGCCTTGAGGAGGGGAGAGAAACAGAAAGGTGCCCCAGGCACAGAGACTAACAGAAGGTCACCATGCTTGCTGGGTTCTCGCAACGGCCGGTCGTCCTGTGGGTGTGGAATGAAGACGTAAAGGATGGAGATGGTTAGAAGGAGACATAAAAGGGCAAGGGCCAGTATACGAAGGGCCTGGAATGCAGAGGAGGGAGGTGGACTCCGGGTTGCACCACCCAAAGGTTAAGACCAAGAAGTGGTGTGATGGAATTACTCTGGCAACATGCAGAGGGTGGGAGACCTGTCAGGACACAGCAGCTGGCCCGGGAGAGATGACCGGGCCGGAGAGGACAGGGGCCCAGTCAGTCCACCTGCACTGCCAGCGAGGCCACATCTGAGTGCCGTGCCCTGTGTGGCATGGGGCCAGCGCTGGAGATGTTCCCTCATGCCTCACCTAAGAGACCCTTCCAGAGGTCCTGGCCTGCCTGGCCAGTCACCCACAGGCCTACGCTGGCCACTCCATACTCTTCCTCCAGCATCTGAGCTGAGAGCAGAATCCCCCCCAGGTGTTGGCAGGGCCGCCCTCAGCTGCCTTCACCCATAGGGTGACATTTTCACTTTATGTCCAAGCCAAAGGGTATTTATAGTAACCGCCAAATAGGAAAAAAAAAAATCTTTAGACGCAACCAAAAATTTTGAACAGAAGAATGGCTCTTTAGTTCTGCAATTTTTATGTCTATTTTTACCAAAAGATTTTAGGAGTCTCGACTGTTTGGGTTTGGCAGGAAGCCAATGCAGAGATGGAGTTTGGGATGCCAGATGCCTTATGGAGGGAGGAGTAACACCTGTGAAAGAAGAGGGAGAAAACGGACTTGGAACCTTCAGACTGGGGTGCAGCCCTGACAGACCCAGCCAGTCCGCCAGGGCCTGCTCAAGGAGTTCCGTGTCGGATGGAAATGTGGACATGGCTAAGCCCTTGTAGCACCACCTGGCTCAGTCACCGGCCAAGGCCACCTCATGTAGAACATAAACATGGTCCAAAAGCTTCGTGGACCTTGCAGGAGCCAACAGCTGTAGACTACCAGCTGACCACAGCCTTGCAGCTGGGCAGTCCTTTCTAGGAGAGAAATCTTTGTGTCTGCTATGGAGCCCCACCTCCTCCCAACCTTTCGTCAGAGCAGGCCATGCCTAGTGCGCTTGAACCCTAAGGGGTCCCCCTCACTCTCTCCATCACCTGCCTTCCCTCCCACCGCACTCAGCAGACGGCTTCTCTCTTCAAGGATCTGCTCTGTGTTCTCCTCCCTCCACTTCCCAGCCCTGAAGCCTTTGCCCCCACTGACTCCCTCGCCACACTCTGTCCCAAACTCGACACAAGCAAAATCGGAAGGTGAATGACCACCTGGGGAAAGATCTGCATAACTGGAATCACCAAGGACTCATTCTCCTGAGACAGGAAAAGCTCAACACAAACTACAGACGTAACTGAACAGAAAGATGAGGAAAAGATATGAATGAGTGGCTGTTGGAAAAGGACAGAAGATGCTCCTCAGATGAAAAATGCTCAACCTGACTCATAGTAAAAGCAATTCAAGTTAAGACTGCACAGAGATACCATTTTCACCTATCAGATTGGCAAAGATCAAGAAGTTTGACTCAACACAACGTGGGCGGGGACGCACGCACATTCCCACGCTGCTGGTGGGAACAGCCATTGGTGAAGCTCGTGTGGAGGACAATCTGGCAATGTCCCTTTAAGTTACAAATTCCCACAGCCTTAAAAACAGGAGAATGTAATGTTTAAGGGAATGAGCTGGAGCCAGAACATGTTGGTCTGAGTCCCAGCTATCCAAGTCATCGAACGTCTTCGTGCCTCAGTGTTTCTCTTCTGTAAAATGGGATGGTAATAGAACCCGCCCCTGGAGATTCTTGTAAGATTAAGATACATTAATTATTGTAAAGCACTTACCACACTGCCCAGCCCTTAGTAAATGCTATGCAAATGTTGATTATCATTAATATTAATTGACCCAGCCATTCCACTGCTAGGAATTTACCCTACAGATATGTTTGCACATGTGTTAAATGAGTCTACAATGTTATTCATTGCAGCATTGATGCATCTGGGGAACTAATCCAAATGTCCATAAACTGAACATTAGTTCCAAAACTGGAACTAATCCAAATGTCCATAAACAGGCTAAATTCATTATGATGTATGCCTATCACAGAATGCGACGAGAATGCAAAAAAGAAAAAGAAAAAAAAGCAAGTCTTCAGTACTGGTCCAATGTGTACAGAATACTACCATGGGTTTTTAAATAAGGAGTAGTACAAACAGAAGTCCACATTCCCTTGTTCACTATTATGAAATTGAAAAGTCCCTAAAAGAACCGAAGTTTTTTTAAAAAATAAATTTTGCCCAGACGCATTTGGTAGCAAAACCTGAATTTAACTGAACTGACTTAAAGCTGAGTACCGCTCCATTTATCCTCCTTGGTGCAGAAATACTAGCGTTTTATCACACTCTCCTGGAGTGTGCCATTACACACACACTGCCTTTATCGTTGTCCTGTGAGTGGACGCAGCTGTCTCACCGCAGGGTTTTCAAGGGAAAAAACAAAGAAAGAAAGACAAAGATTGAGAAGAGAACATGCAGTAGTGGTTCACTATGCCTCTGCTGCACGGTGTGAGGGTCCGTCCCACTCACTCGGTCCAGTCCCCGGTGTCACCGTCACCGACCACTAGTGAAAGGGAAGCGCCCCCTTAGGGCTACTTTGTACGCACCTTGAATTTCAGATTCCCAAACACACCTGCCCTCAAAGGTTCCAGATAAGGAACTGTGGGCTTTTACCTGCCTTTCCTTCCCCATTATGAAACATTCTCTAAGGAGGTCCCAGAAACTGGCACCAGTTGCCTGTAATGAAAGAAGCTGCCTGGCGGAGCAACAGGAATGTGAGGGGCAATTCTACTGTATTCGAATCCAAGAATGAGAAGAGTCTATGGATCTCTTACTCATTCAAAAAATAAATAAATGCCATTGAAGATCTCCTCAGCCCAAGCTGCCAGGTGGTGTTAAAGCCTAAGCACCCTCTCAATGACATCTCTGTGGCAGGCTGCCTGGGAACTTAAACCTGGGAACCAGGGATCCAGGGTGGGACAGGAGCCTGACTCACGTGCTGCCCAGGGCACTCGGTGAGGCCTCCTCCCTAGAAAAGTGGAGATAATCAGAGTGACTAAGTGGTGAGCACTCACTCCGATGGGCCCATTGGTGGAGAAGCCCGGCTTCCTCACCGGCACCTTCCTGCACACCGTTCCCTCCCCTGGAGGGCAAGAGCCACACTCTGGATGCTTCCTTGTAAGAGGGCAGCTGAGGCATCGGTGAGCCCAGGGTCCCGCAGACTGAGGCTCAGGGTGGAGAGCAGAGTGCATGAAAACAAGCCCGCTGAGATGCACGGGAAGCTCCCAGCAATGCTGTTTCCAAGGGTGAAAATTCAGAATAAGCCACATGTCGGCATGATCAAGGGATACTTCAAGAAATCCAGGGGATGGGTGGACCCCAATGTGCAGGTACCGAACAATGCCCATGACCTAGCGCTGAGTGCAAAAGCGAACGGCAGAATAACACAGATATGACGACAAACCCCACAAGGACCCTCAGATGGTGGGGGAGGAAGGGGAAACTAACAGATGAAAGATGTCAGTGTGCTTATAAAAGAGGAAAAGCACATGGCAGGCGGGCCAAGGGCTAAATGCCAAGGGCCAGTCCAGAGGGCCCTGCCCAAGTGATGCCCACCTGTCCCTCATGCAGGAAAGCCCAGGTGGCTTAGGGACTGGGACACAGACAGTGCAGAAGGGGCTGGAGTGGAAAGCGGGGCACAGGCCAACAGGCTGCAAAGACAGTGTTAGACCCCGGCTCCCTCCCCAGCTGGTCAGCAGGTGAATTTCTCTCACCCAGAGGAGAAGCAGAGAAGTTAAACCTGAGGGATGCCAGAGAGAGGCGCTCCGGGCACAACAGAGGGCCAAGGTGGGGTGGGGAGTACCACCCAGCACTGAAAACAGGAAATCGAGCCCTAGCCACTGGTGTGACTCAGTTGGTTATAGCATCATCCCATACGCCGAAAGGTTGGGGGTTCAATTCTCAGTCAGGCCATATAGCTAAGTTGCAGATTCGATCCCCAGTCAGGGTGTGTATGGGAGGTAACCAATCAATGTTTCTCTCTCACTCTCACTCTCTAGTTTCCATTCCTCTCTCTAAAATCAAGAAACATAGCCCTGGCTGGTGTAGCTCAGTGGATCGAGCGTGGGCCTATGAACTGAAGGATCGTGGTTTGATTCCCAGTCAGGGCACATGCCTGGGTTGCAGGCTGGTTCCCAACGGGGGACGCATGAGAGGCAACCATATATTGATATTTCTCTCTTTCTCTCCTTCCCTTCCCCTCTAAAGATAAATAAATAAAATCTTAAAAAAAAAAAAGAAAAGACACATACTTTTAAAAATTAAAAAAAACCCACGGGGGACTGACTGAGAGTCACCATGTGAAAAATATGTCCACCAACCCCTCTCCCCACACCCCCACCACTGCTTTCCCTAACCCAGAGGAAGAGGCTGGACTGTTGTCAGAGGGAACTGAATGGCCTCAGAGCAAAGACCTAGAGAAACCAACTCTTCAAACGGACCTCTGGGTCCTCCTATCAGACTCCAGGGAAGCAGAGCGCAAGGTTCCACTTAGCTTTCCTTAGCGCCTCTCTTGAAATAGGAACAGAAATGCAAGCATCACCGGTCCCTGGGGAAGACTCCCCACAGGAAAGACAGAAACCACAACGAAGAAGCCGAGTAAAAGCAGACAACAGGCGATGCAGAGTAGAAGGAAGTGTCAAGAAAAGCAACATCTTCGGAGATGAGAAAATGGCTTCCGTGAAATTAGAAAAGAATATTTTTTTTAGAGACAGAGGAAAAAGAACTTGTTAGAAATTAAAACTGTGACTCTAAAGTAAAAAGAGGCCATATTTAGTAGAAAAACTGGGTCATGAGAGAAAATCACCCAGAGAGAAAAATAAAATGAAAAAAAGACAGAAAAGATGGGAAAACACGGAGGCTCAGTCGAAAGACCCAATTCGAAAAGAAAGTACAGGGAAAATGATATGTGAAACTGTCACAAGAAAATTTCCCCAACCTGGAAGACATGAGCCAAGCCCCCACCAAGTGCCCAGTACAATAAATGAGGAAGACCCACAGCAAGGTGAGAGCTGGTGCGATTTCAGAACACCTGGCATAAAGAAAAGTTTCCACAGGCTTCCGGTGGGAAGACCACGGGTCATCTACAGACATGCAGGAACCAGAACTGGGGAGGGCTGTAGAAAAGGGGGGTTCCATCAATGCAGGGGGCAAACTCAAGAATTCATTTTTACACGGGTTAAAATTGACGACGCCTCAGATGTTGTATAGGCAGTTGAATATAAGAGGCTAGGATATTAGGGATTCTAGTGCAATCTTTTCTTTTTTTAAAAAAGAGGACCGCCTACCCAGTAATGCATGTAAAAACCTAGCAGGTATCCTTCCATACCTATCTCTGTGCCTGTATATATACACATATGTGCAAACATAGATATGCACACATATCCATATGCACACAACACAGGTGTCCATCTGTAGACACACACAGCTAGGCGAGCAAATCCCCACGTGAATAGGGCAGCTCGAGAGCATGCCCCTCAGACCTCGCCTACAGTGTTGGCACTGAGGCCGGGCTCCCCCAGCCGGGGACAGAGCAGGACAGGGGCACGGAGGCAGGCCTGCTCCCAGGACACGGCACTCCACCAACCTGGGACTTTGACGGGAGGATTCCCCACCCCAGTTGCCAGAACTTCCTTAGAACGAACTACACTGTATTCTCCAGCCTCCTCCAAAACTTCCCATTTTTCACTCACAGGAGATGTTCTCCAGTAAACCTCTTGCAAGTTGAATTGCATTTTGGTGACTAATTCTTGGAGGACCCAAACTACTAACAACACTATGGTCTTTGGCCATAACTTAGTTACACAGGCGTAGCTAGCCAAGGAAAATATCGTCACGGTTGTCTTTGAGAAATGCAATCTGCCACACCCATGCTTCGAACCAAGGGCACTCTTGTTTCGTGGTATTCAGTAGACAAGTAGAGACCACACACTGCTAAGGGTGATCTGGAGCCTGAGAACCCTCCCCTTGAAGAGAAAAGGCCTCTATTTTGTCCCCCATAGGCATCATGCTTAAGACGATAGGCCTGCTAAGTCACAGTGAGGACACTCAGGAGGGTCTCAGCTCTGAGGTTGTGTAAGCACACACCCAGAGTGGTCACTGGCTCCAGAGGTGGCATGTCTGCCTTGGATCCCTCTGCCCTTGGAGCCTTCCCCCGGAATGGGGCACGAGGTTTGCGGCTGGGCGGGGAATAGCTAAGCCTACTGGCATGCAGGGCTGATGGCTCTGAACTCTGGGAAGTACCATCAAGCATTTCCAGGCAGATGGGGGCTTTAGGGAATTACTTATGATTCATGCCAGTCTGCGGGCGTGTCTGTGCCAGAGAGACAAATGTAATGTTGCAAATACTTTCTCAGTCACTCACAAAGCCCACTTGCCATTCACTGATGGCCCAAATAGGGGCCAGCCACGTCTCCCCAGATATTTCTTGCAGGTTTTCTTCCCACACTTCTACTCTCAGTTGAGAAGTACACCAAAT
>PVKM010025175.1:0-20098 GCA_004027735.1 Carollia perspicillata
CACTCTTCCCTTTCTCCTTTCCCTCTCCCATTGGGTAAGTGGGGAATAGGGAATGACAATCAGAGATTCTTTTGGACAAAAATATAGAGTCCATATCATCTGTTTTTGTATCACCTTGTGATATATGTACAAGAATTTAGAAATAGGGCTGAACTTGAATGTTAACTTACAAATTCCACACAAAATAAAGAACTAGGACAATGGCATTGTCTCAGTTGTTGTATTATCCTCATTTTACAGAAAAGGAAATATAAGCCAAAGAGAGGTCAGGTGAGACAAATTATATTTTTCAAAAATGTCCACAGAAATATTTTCATTCCTACATGTTCTTCTGGAACCTTGTCACTCCATATCAAGAAACACAGTCTATTTCTCCTTCCCTTGAACCTAAATGGACTTGTGGCTTCTCCAGCAAATAGGATATGGTAAAAATGACCGATGAAGTGACTTCTCAGGCTATTTTATTTTAAAAGGCAGTTTAAAAATAAAGCTAGTTTATTATATTTAAAAAGCTGGTTTATGAAAAAAGCATATAGCTTCTGCCTGGTCCTCTTTGTTGGGGTTATTCACCCTCAGAACCAGCTACCATGTTGTGAGGAATCCAGGCCACATAGGTGGCTGTTCCAGCAAACGACTGCAGCAGCTCAGGTCTCAGAGAGCAGTCAACACCCGCTGGGAGGGAGTAAGTTGTCTGAAGACCACTCCGACCCCTAGTCTCTGAGTTGTCCACAGGCTGGTTCTGAATGTGTGAGACATGAGACACACTGGCCTTGAAGTGTCCTGTCCAAATTGCTGATGCACAGAATCACAAGCCATGAAGTTTTGGGGTGTTATGTGACCATAGCAACAGAAACGACAGGTATATCATGCGAGATAAAGCACATATTGAGTGGAGGACCTGGGCTTTGCATCCAGGCAGAGCAGTTCCAGATCCCGTTCTCTTTACCACCTGATCCACTTCCTTCATAAACACGAGCTGGCACTCCTCAACACTATGCGATGCTGTCTTTATAAAGCCTAATGATATTAAAAAATCAAATCAAATAACAGAATTACTTTTCTCTAAGCCTTTTTCCACTGAGCAACTGTGTTTTTTTTTTACAATCTGGCTAACAGATAGCTTGTTGCCATCAATAAAATGGGCTGCTCAAGGAAATTAGAACTTGGTCTCCTTGGAAGCTACTTTTCATTGTAGTCAAATGGGCATGTTGGTAGCATATAACCAGTCTCCTGTGTTTTTTGTCCTACTTGATTCTGTGTTTCAAGATTTGATTAGGAGTGATGCATTCACTGGCAAGACCCAATACCCAAGTATGATGAACTTCATAGCTAAAGCCTGCACCATTCTGGAGTATGGTTGAATGCAGCAGAATATGCCACTCACCAAGACCTGCAGAAGTCCAGCCAGAGACACCCACCCTGGAAGAAGTCTAAATCCATTTGAACTTAAAAAAAAATTAAGACTAATGGACTAATGACAAAGATTACAAGAAATAAACTTGATCTAAACATTCTAGATGAATGATGAAAATATTAGCACTGTACATGCATATGTAGAAAACCATAGCTATTTACAAATACATAAAATAGTCCTCGTGTCTATGGCTAAATTTATAGTAATATGTCCTTTATACGTTCAGTTACTCTTAATACAGGCAGTTGAATCCAGTTCACCAGGCAGAGGGGTTAGCTAGGTCCTTCTTTCAATGACATATTGTAAGAGAGCTTTTTGGACACAGGTTTAATTCTAGCTGTCCTATCCTGATATGATTTTGTATGGTTGCCTCAGATGATCTTGTCCGAAGATCTGTCTGTTGTATCCTGATTCTTGGTTATTCACAGTTATCACAGACAGCTCCTCGCTTTCTTGCATCTGGTGAGAGCTCTGCTGCCATGGGCAGCACCACATTTATCTTAGTCCCCCTGTTGGAAAGAATTGACTTCCCACCAAAACCACCAGAAAACAAAAGCTATATTACTGGTACTCACTGAATCTTACTCCAGAGCATTCTCACATCTAGCATTTCATTCATTCATTTATTTGTTCATTGAAGCATTTGTTTAGCAGAAACGTAGTTAGTTTACTCTGTGGGTCCAAGTTCATGGCTATCCCAGGGATTAAAAAGATAACCTCTGGTCACCAGAGACTACGGGCTAGAGTAGGGGGAGGCAGAAGTATGAACAAGTCTATTGATGGTATTTTTTGAGGTATCTTGACTTGATTCTATCAGGTGGGGAGCAAGGTGAGAAAAGGCTTCATGTAAGAAAAAAGTTAGTGACCCGAATCTTAGAAGAGCCATATTATTCGGCAGGAATAAAAGCTGTCCGGCCACACAGGTCAGTATACATCTCAGGACAGGTGGGTGAGTCTGTCCAGAGCAACGTTTTCTCGGCTCCTATAGGACTATTGACTCGTGGATTAGATTTTCATAGATCACGTTACATGTTCTGCTACCTCTTGACTTAGAATGCTACTAACAGTGTCAACAATAAAATGTACCCACATATTTAGTATCCCATTGATGCCTATCACCATAATGCTTCATTTCAAGCACCACTGTTTCAGCAGCATGGGACCCTGTATGCATGCTTGGCCATTACACCTCTGATATCATACTGTCAAGTCTCCACAGTCCCCACGTGTGCCTTCAACATCTTTCTGCCAGTTTAGGGCACTGTATTGATAGTTTTGCACTCAGTAATGCTTTGATGTTATTAAAGCAGGCATCAATACTAAGACTAATTCATAAAATGTGCAGGGGATAGATTTTAGAATAAATGAGTCCTGGAGGCTCCAAGTCTCTGTGTATACTGTCACTTTAAAAACGTTCCTTTTGATTCGTGGGAATTAGTGTGGTGAACACAAATGCTGAAAATATATGCCAATTCTTTAACAATATAACAGACAGGGAGAAAACATACACTTTATTAAGTATATCACCTACTGTGTGCAAAGAGGTGTTATTGTATTGCTGCTCTTTTAAAATCTATACACCAATTACTATAGAAAATGAAGGTTCTCCCCAGTGTTTCCAAGGAGTAAGTCTGTAAGAATGAGATGTGTCGATACCCTGAAGCCTCAAAGTAGCAAATAACTGTTTTAACTCTCCTAGGACCCACTTCTTTGTCTGTGCTGCCATGGAAACCAGTATCCTGTCCAACATGAGTTCTCTGATAATTAGTCTTGAACATTCTTGATTTTTAAGTGAACAAATCAGTCCTCTGCATTAACATTGTTACATGCCTCAAACTCTACATATTATTGTTTGACAAAATGCTCTCTATTTACTAATTTATTAAAAAATGCTCATTGAGCCCTGGCTGGTCTTGCTCAGTGGATTGAGTGTGGCTTGCAAACCAAGGGGTCACTGGTTTAATTCCCAGTCTAGGGCACATGCCTGGGTTATGGGCCAGGTCCCCAGTGGGGGGCACATGAGAGGCAACCACACATTGATGTTTCTCTGCCTCTCTTTCTTTCTCCCTTCCCTTCTCTAAAAATAAATAAATAAAATATTTTTAAAAATTAAAAAAATACTCATTGAACAACTTGTATACACAAGCACTTTGGAGACACTGTGAGAAGTGAAATAGCAACTTTATGACACTGTTTGATGACAGCCTGCCACATATCAGTTTACCAGTTAAACTAATCCCTGCCAAAGTTCAGAGGGATAATTTCTTTAGCTACCCTGCTCCAGCGCCCACATCGGTGACTACATACAGCACTCCTTATCTTAGATCCCTGATGTGTTTACAAATTTAGCTACTGTTGACTTACTAAAAAATTTACTAGTGGACACTATGGCATTGCCTCTTGGAGCTCAGAAAAAGGTTTATTGGAAATTTATGAATACTTTGTATTAACCCTGCTTGTCCCTTATTATTTTTTACTGTGTTCATTGTATATATTTGACGGGGAATTATTGATAACAGCATGAAAAAATACACAATTTCAGGGCCGAAGGAACTTGCAATCAGGTAAGGGAATTGAGGCATTCACAAAGCTAACCTCATCAGAATACATTATACATGAAAAAAGGATAAAAGCATATCCAAATAATAATAGGAGTTCCATGAGAGATTAGTTCTAAGTTTCAAGGAAGAGTTCATTTGTGAACAGATTTTGAAGATATTTCATATACAGTGCCCTGTATGTGTCCTTGGCCAGGAAAACCTGGCCTAGAAACACAGAAGCTTGTTAAATACTAAAAATCACCTGATTAAGAGGGGTGTGTATTCATAAAAAAGGAATGATTACCTCCATGTCGACCATAGCATTTCTCCTTTAACTACTTGATGGCTTTAGGAAATGCTATACAAATGTCACCTATTTCAGCTATTACCTTTGCATTTGATCTGGTTTCCTTCTATATAATTGTAAGTCCCCTCAAAGTATTCAGTATAACTGATTAGAAAAACAAATTAGGTTATAAGAAAAAGAGAGTAAAAACCAGTATCATGTAATTATTTCCATAAATTTCTCCAAGTTAAACTATATAATTTAAGTGGTTAAATTATATGTACATTCTAAATGACAGTCACAGTGATAATTCCCTAAGTTTATTTATTAGTCATTAATAAACTTTAAATTTTAATCCTATGTATTTGAGTTTAATAATGGGTCCTCTAACACTGCTTAAGTTCATAAATAGAAACATATTTGCATATTATTTCCTTTTTAAATATTCCCATGCATCATCATAGTTCAATTATATTTCAATTTGTCAACATTTTAAAATATAGTTTTAAAGTCTGCTACTCTTTTCACCATTTCATGTGAAAAACTGAGCAATTTCCTCTTCATGTGCACCTCCTGATTTGAATAGTTTAAGATTTAGAAGGTTTCCTATTTACTCACATTTTAATGATATACATTTCTACTTCACTGGTGGAAAAGGCTGATCAGTCACAGAAAGGTCAGTTAACACTAAATAGACCCTTTCTTTATGTAATTACAAAGAATAATATCTTTGTGCTGATGGCACTGCACAGGGAGTGGGTGATGCAGAGAATTAATGCGCTGCCTCGTCGGCCCATGGGATAGAGATTCCAATACAATAACCACAACTTATTCTAATTATGCAGCTTTAAAAGGTCATCAGCAAAAAGAGTTAAGGAATTACCAACTAACTTTATCATGAAGTAATAATGTACTACATAGATGCAGAGACTGTAAGAACAGGACCTAGAAACTTGACGACAAATGAGAGACAGACTGACCTAAATGGTTCCAGAATATATATTATGGTATAATTTAAGTAAACTCATTGAAAATTCAGATATATGATACTTGTAACTTCCTACTGATGTGGTCAGGTAACCTGACCTCACCTGATGTTCATAGAAACTGCTTAAATTTGAAAATATTTCTTATGTTTAATGCCAATTTTATCCCAACATTCGTGTTATACTAGAATTTAAATATTTCTTTAAAATCCATTGGTTATAAAATATTACATGCTGATTTTACTATACACAAAAATAGAGAGGTGCGTGAAGTAGAAAATTACAGCCCCTCTTCACAAACAACAGCCATGGTTAGACCCCAGGGAGAGTATTAACAATTTGGTGCAAGTCCATAAGGAATAGAAATTTAAAAAAAATTCTTTCCTTGACAATGAAACAATTAAGGCCCAAATAGCCAGTTTCTTGTCCAGAGAGAGCTGCAGAGGAAGAGAGCAGGGTTAAGGCTAGGATACAGTCTCAGTTCAGCCTCGCACCCTGTCCAGGAGTATGCCACGTCCTAAGCTTGGATGTGAATTACAGTCCTTAAGATTTCAGACTGAGAAGTATGAATGCTCTACTTTCTGAATAATCTGTACAATACAGTAGTCTTTCAAAATGAACTGGATGCTCACAGAGAAAAAGAGTTCTTTGAAATAGAAAAATATGAAACAGTCTCAGTGCCTTTTCCTTGGGAGGGAGGGTGAGGAAACACTGGGACGATTGTCGTAGAGGTGTCAAATATAAGTACAGTAAATAATTTTTAGTCTAATAAAATATCTTTATGGATATATTATTATTAATGTTTCTTTTTTTTTGCTTTTTTTCAGTCAGATATTCCCCTTTCTAAGAAATTAAAATCACAGAGATCTCTAATCCCCTGATGTTTTTCACATTAAGGCACCATCCAAATCTTGCAATGTATCTCAAGTAGAAATAGGATTTAAAACACATAAGGCAGAAGACATTCAAATGGCCATAAGACACATGGAAAAAAGCTCAGTGTCACTATGTATGAGGGAAATGCAGATCAAAACCACAATGAGATATTACCTCACACCTGTCAGAATGGCTGCTACCCAAAAACGCAAGAGATAACAAGTGTTGGTGAGGATGTGAAGGAAAAGCAACCCTCATGCATAGTTGGTTGGAATGCAAACTGAAGCAGCCACACGGAAAACAGTATGGAGGTTCTGCAAATGCTAAAAATAGAGCTATCATATGATATAGTAATTCTATTTCTGGGTATTTATCCAAAGAAAAAGAAAACACTAATTCAAAAATATATATGCACCCCTATGTTCACTGCAGCATTATTTACAATAACCAAGACATGTAAGCAATCTAAGTGTCCAGAGACAGGTGAATAAATAAACACAATACATGTATACAGTGGAATATTATTCAGCCATAAAGAACGAAATCTTGACATTTGTGACTACATAGATGGACCAAGAGAGCATAATACTAAGTGAAGTAAGTCAGACAGAGAAAGACAAAAATACAGTATGACTTTATTTATACATAGAATCTGTAAAAGAAAACAAGTGAACGCACAAAACAGAAACAAACACATAGACACAGAGAACAAACTGATGGTTGCCTGAGGGCAGAGGTCAGGAGAAGAGCCAGCAAGGGGAAGAGGCGTAAGAAATACAAACTTTCAGTTATAAAATAAGCCACAAGGATGTAATGTACAACATAGGGAGTAGATTCAATGACATCATCATAACTATGTATGGTGATAAATGGTTACTAGACATTGCGGTGATCACTCTGTAGGTACATAAATGTTGAATCATTAAATTGTACACCTGAATTAATACAATACCGTATGTCAACTGTAATTAAAAATAGATTTAAAATAAAATAGAATACCTCAGGCAATTTTCTATGAATACTCATCTTGACATGCATCTACTCCCCAAAATAGCTTAATCCCAGTATGAAAAAAAAATCCTACTCTAGAACTGGGATCATCAAACTATGGCTCTCCAGCCAGATCCAGCTTACTGCCCATTTTAGTAAGTAAATGTCATTGGAGCGCCATCACCCCATTCTCTCATGTATTGTCTATGGCTGCTTCCACTCTGCTGTGGCAGATGGGAGTAACTGAGGTAGAAACTGAGTGGAGGGCATAGTCTATATTTACTATTTTTACCTTTACACAAAAAAGCTTGCTGACCATGCTCTAGACCCCTAATTAAAATATAAGTATCATGCGAAACAAAGTCCCAATTTAGACCTCTCATTCAAGGTCTATTTAGGTTGTACTTATGCCTATGTACAGAGAAACTACTGGAAAGCATTTTCTTCTTTTTTCCAGCAGAGGCACAAACTGAGGAGACACAGTCAATTAATAATTCAGAAATGTCTCTAGCTCCTTAAAAAATTGTGAGATGCTTAGTATTTTAAAGTACTGTACTCTCAAAATGGACACAATAACTTTACAAAGTGGTCAGAACTATTAAAATATCTTAAGCAATGGCCAAATTTATTTATCCCATACCTCCTTCAATTAAGTGTGGTTCATGTAGGCTTTGCATTATAGAAAGTTAGAGGTCTGTTAATTTTCTATTCCTGCACCTTCTGTTTTTAGAGGGGTCCAGAATTATCTTTATAAGGGGGCCCCCAAAACTGAAATCATCTGCTGGGGGGCAAGTCCCTCGTACTGCAGGCTTCCCCGGCTAGGTTAGTGTTTTAGGAACCCATCTGTATCCGGGCACTAGCTCATGTTGTTGTGAGAGGCTGCATTCTGCTTCATTGAATTTTTTTTAAAAAAAACTCAGTGCATTTGACCATTTCATAATGGGTGTTTTACCATCTGCCCATACCACGTAGCATATTCAGCAGTTTTTGACCAAAAATGGCATGACTCCCATGCCCTACTCTCCCTATTCACCTGATCTTGTGATGAGTAACTTTTACTTTTCTTCCCTAGATGAAAAAATCATCAAGGGGAAACATTTTGCTGGTGTTGAAGAGGTGAAACAAAAAATGGCAGAAGCACTAAAAGGCATCAAAATTGATGAGTTCAAAAACTGTTTTGAGCAGTGGGAAAACATCTTGATAGGTATATTGCATCAATTGGAGGATACTTTGAAGGGTATATTGCATCGTTTGGGGGGTGACTGAAGTGTAAACATGTAAGAATAAATACACACATTTTTAAAAATAAATTCCAGGCATTTTTTTGGTCTTCTCTCATATGTTGCAAAGTTGAAGTTTAATTTTTCAGGTGATGTAGGTGTCCATTTAAATGAAGATGAGCTATGTCAAATGTGGAGGCCACTAACCATGAAAGACAGCAGAATGATCGAGAGAAATGCCCTAAATATACATTATAGCAACACAGAGTAATCTTTAAAATATAGTGGACCATATGTACAATAGAGTATTACTTGGTCATAAAAAGGAATGAAATCTTATCATATGTGGCAGCTTGAATGGGCCTAGAAGGTATTATGCTAAGTGAAATAAGTCAGTTGGAGAAAGACAAATACCATATGATTTCATTTATATGTGAAATCTACAGAAGAAAATAAATGAAAACGAAGAAAACTGAAACAGACTCATAGACACAGAGTTGCCAGGAGGGAGGGAGCCTGGGGGACTGGGTGAAAGAGGTGAAGGAATAAAGAAATATAAATTGGCAGTTACAAAACAGTCTAGGGGGTGTAAAGTGCAGCATAGGGAATACAATTAATAACACTGTGATAACTATGTTTGGTGCCTGGTGGGGACTGCAAGAATCAGGGGGACACTTTAGAATGCATGTGATTGTCTAAGCACTATGCTATATACCTGAAACCAATATAAAATCATGTTGAAAGTAAATGTAATTGAAAGATAAAAAATATGAGTATATAGTGGTGAGTAGACAGAACAAGAATGACAAATATTACACAATTCAGAACATGAGGGATAGTAGTAGTGAAAATTGGAGAGAAACAAGAATTAGGAATTAAAGGTGGGTGGAGCAAACACATCAAGAGTTAATACTTTGAGGATATGTGAGTTCTGTATAGTTAGCAATAGCATTGCTCCCTCTTGAAATGATTAAGTCAGTGGGTTCCTATATCTTCCAGAATGACAAACCCTTGAAATAAGATAAATCAAACATCAAACAACTTTGGAAATATATCTCTGCAACAACAGGTTTCGGGGGGGGCTGCCACCCTAAAATGTATCCTGAATAAATGGCCAGAGTCAATGAAGGCACAAAGTAATGTCATCATAACTCTTTACCATTTTTGTGTTTGTTTGTTTTCCTCTATGTCGTCTCTTGCTATTCTCTCAACTTATTCTTTTCCTTCCCTGTTTTCCCTTTTCTTACTTTTCCTTCCCCCTCATTATCTTTGTGAAGCATGCATTCACTCAGCTGCCTCAGATCCTCTGGTCCTCACACTCCCCCGTGATGATAACCGTCACCCTGAACCACCCTACCCACCATTTCCGCTACCCAAGTCACTTCTTTTTTCTACATTATGGTGTGGAAACATAAGTGTCTCAGAGAATAAAAAATGTTTTTCAAACTATTAAGTCACCCACCTATTTTTTCTAACAAAATAAGGTATTTCATGAAAATCTAACACAATGGAAAAGAGATGATGAGATGTTTACTGTGCAATTCATTTTATGGCTTCCTTTTTGTGATATTGGCCAGATATTAATCTGGGTAGTTTTGAAAAAAATTAATGAAACTGAACACTTTCATCTGTCTGGAAAGGCTGATCAAAGATATTTTGCGTTTTGGTATCAATATGCCTTGCCACCCTGGCAGGGAGGTACAGACATGCTGATATAATGCATTTGCATAAGCAAAATCAGTAACAACACAGTCATATTCTTATGCACGTAGAGCCACATATAATTCCTATTTTTTAATGTATTGACAGATATGAAGAAAGACAGAGGGAGAAAAACCAAACTGGAATCTCCTTAGTAGTAATGTAGGACACAAATGTAATAAACCTGGCATTTATAATAAGATATTTATTATTGGGAAATAATTCCTAATTCACTGGCCATAAGTACTTTGTATATGTGGTAACATGCTGTGAAATGTATAAATATTAGTATTTTCATCTTTTTGTGGAAAACAGGCACTGGGTATGCCTCAGTCAGTGGTTGATACTGTATTATGTATATCACTGTCACTGCAATCACCATGATTTATCAGTATTAATATTTTATTAACATATATCTGTAGGATTAAGCCCCCCTTTGTGAACTGTAAGTCTTACTAATATTTTTGCTCCAATGTCTGGTACATAGTCTGGTACTCAGTAAGCATTATTGAATGAATGAATGAATAGATTAGTAAAATTGCATAATACTCATGCTTTGTTGAATTCAGAGTTACCTGCGCAAAGGAAATGGGTGGATTGAATTAGTGATTTTTATTTTCATCAAAGTATCTATTTCTTCCAAGTGTTCTTAAATGAGTGGGCTTTTCAGAGTATTTTACGTGGATGACCTTTTTATGGGGTTTTTCATTCTATAGAGAGACACTTCACAATTTATTTTTAAAATGTAAAAACATAGGAATTTATCCATTTACATGTTTACTGAGAAAAATAATAAGGTTTCCAGTTCTTTAAATCCTAGTCTGCAAAAGCATTTTACTGTATAATCTCTCTGTATTATATTCCAGTTTACTTGTAGATTTTCCTTGGAAGACTAACAGAAATCTAAGCTACCTGCTTTGCTGCCTTTATACACTTTGCTAAGCTGTGTTCTCACAACTCAGGAGATTAAAATTTAAAAAAATAGTAAGGCAGTTTCACATGACATAACCATAGTTGATTTTTTTGAAATTACAGAGGATTCTCACCATGCCAGATGGATATGAATGCTTTAAAAAACTGAAAGTAGTATTGTATATAATACAAAAGTAGCATTCAAATAGCCTTATCCCCAATTTTTTTGAACAAAGAAATCATAAATTTCCTGTGCATTTCAGTGACTTAAATATGGAGAAGTGATATGTTTTAAATAGAAACCATACTTTATATACCACTCTCTCTTCAGATGAGATAGGCAATGCTACTTGTTCAAGATACAGAGCCCAGATTATATAAACAGGTGTAGAAATTGTTAGGAGAATAATTCTCTAAACTTTCTCAATTATTAAGCAAATATTACAACTATACTTATAAATAGATTGCTGGGTTTCTAAGATAATTGTACAGCTTTATGTCTATATACATAATACAAGGAGAATAAACTTGTCAAAATTGCTCTTTTAAATCCAGAGTATGTATTCAATACTTGTCTTAATTCTGTTTTATTAAAAAAATGCAAAATTTCCACAACTGGTATCTATCCTTAATAAAAGGTTGATATACATAATTATAAGAATTGATAAATTTTTATAAATGAATATACTTACATAACCACTGCCCAGATGAAGATATAGGAAGAAAAATCACTCCAAAAGCTTCCCTCATGCCTATTTTCAGTCAATAACAAACCACACCCCTAACACACAAGTTCTATTTGTTTTGCTCTTCATATAATTATAATCCTACAGTATTTGCTTTATTGAGAAAAAAGTTTTAATCTTTCAATTATCATTGACTAAAATACTACATTCATTTCAGGTGTACAACATAGTGAATAAACATTTATATAACATAAAATGATCATCCCAGTAAGTCTAGTGTCCCTCATCAGACACTATAAATAGTTATTACAGTATTTCCTAAATATATTTTTTTCTCGAGTCTGGCATCTTTAGCTCAATATTAATTCTATTAGATTCATCCATATTTTGTGGTGTTGCAACATTTTGTTATATTGTTATATATTATTCCATTGAATGGAAAAACTGTAATATAACCATACTACTGCTAATAACTTTTTGTTAGGGTGTTATTGTGAATAAAGCTGTTATTTACATTTTGTATAAAATATTAGCATATTTTGCAGCATATGTGCACTAGTTCCTGATATATATAAGTGAAATAATATCTGTGTATGTTCAACTGTCATTGTTAGTGTCGACATTTTAAAAATGGCTACACAGACTTACCTCCCCACCTGAGGTACTTGAGAGTTCCTGTTCCTCTACATTCGCAGTTATGCTTCACAGTTTGAGCCATTTAGAGAAGTATGTAGACACAAGTCATGGCAGGTTTAGTTTGAAGTCCTTTGATCTTTATATTGAATGCCTTTTCATTACCCAGTCATATAGCCACTTTGGCGAAGCGATTTCAATTCTTCTGCCAATTTTTTAATTTAGATTGCCTGTCTTTATTGTTTCGTTAGGGGCTCCTTATTTATTATAGTTGATAGTATTTTGCTGGAGATGATATATTTATGTATATATGTTTATATATAGATTATATATATGTACTTTTTCTAAGCTGTGGTTTATATTTTCATTCTTTAATGGTCTCTTTTGATAAGTGGAAATCTTAATTTTAAAAGAGTATAGTTTATGGACTTTTTCTCTCATGGTTTGTGCTCGTGTCCTATTTAAAACATCCCTGGCAACCCCACAATAAATTAGATATTCTCATATGATTTCCTCTAAAAGGTTTGTGCTCTGTAACTTTCACATTTACATGTGTAATGCAGGTAGAACTGATTTTGGGTATGTTGTGAAATAGAAGATCAAGCTTCTATTTTTTTAAGCACAATTATCCAATCAATCATGCATCATTTATTGATTTCAGCACCAATTATTTTCCAGTACATTGTTTTGTTCTGTTTTGGTGGCATCTTATTATAAATCAAGAGGCCATGTTTACATTCTAAGTCTGTTTCTGTCTTATTGTTCTATTACCTAGTATTTGCACTAATAGGACACTTTCTCTTTTTTCTTTTTTTCAGTTTGGAACAGGCTTTTAATTACTACTGTAAGAAAAGGAAGGGTTTCTTGCCAAATGCTTTGGTGCTGCCAAGTTCCTTGTATCTCCAATAATGAATCCATAGCACATAAATAAATAGAAAACAATTAAGAGTTTGAAATAAGAATTTGGGTAGTACTAGAGTGAAATTTTTGGTTATATATATTTTATATTCCTGTAAAACACAGAATTAGTTTTGGCCACTGGAAGATGTATGCATAACTACATACGTACACACACACATACCCCCCACACACATATTAGCAGCTGTGTAGAATATTTCCAAAGGGACACCCGAGAAAGAGGTAATGGTGGGAAGGGAACTGCAATCAAGAGAGAGTTTCTCATTTTCCCATACACCCCTATTGTACCATTTGGATTTTTTTTTTACCATGTATGTATAAACTTTTTTCTCTTTTTAAAAATTATTGTTCAAGTACAGTCATCTCTATTTTCCCCCCAATACTTCCCCCTGACTCCAGCCATCCCCACCTCCCACCCTTGATCCTACCCTGCTCTGGCTTTGTCCATGGGTCCTTTATACATGTTCCTTGAGGATCCTTCACTCTTTTCCCCCCATTATCCCTCTCCTCCCTCCCTTCTGGTTACTGTCAGTTTTTTCTTTATTTAAATGTCTCTGGTTATATTTTGCTTGCTTGTTTGTTTTGTTGATTGGGTTCCACTTATAGGTAAGATACGGTATTTGTCTTTCACCACCTGGCTTATTTCACTTAGCGTAATGCTCTCTAGTTCCCCCAAGCTGTCATGAAGGGTAGGAGCTCCTTCTTTCTTTCTGCTGTGTTAAGTAGTCTGCTGTGTAAGTTTACCATAGTTTTATGATCCACTCATTTACTGATGGCCACTTAGGTTGCTTCCAATACTTGGCTATTGTAAATTGTGCTGCTGTGAAAATTGGGATGCATAGGTTCTTTTGAATTTGTGTTCAGGATTCTTAGGGTATCGTCTCAGCAGTGGAATTGCCAGGTCTAAAGGCAGTTCCATTTTTAGTTTTCTGAGGAAATTCCATACTGTTTTCCACAGTGGCTACACCAGTCTGCATTGCTATGAACAGTGCACTAGGGCTCCTTTTCTCCACAACCTCTCCAACACTTGTTGTTTGTTGATTTGGTTATGATGGCCATTCTGACCAGTGTGAAGTAGTATCTTTTTCTTATGACATGGTCTTATTGTAAATCTGAATACCAGACCTTATTTTAAATCTGAATACCAGGTTGTTTAATCCTCAGCTTTGTACTTCAAGTTTATATATACTACCTTTGACCTTTTTCATTTGCTCATACATTTTAGAATATTGATAAATTAATTTCCAAAAATTCTGGTTGAGGTTTAAATTTTGATTTTACTACATATATAAGTCAATTTGGTGAAATTGAACTATATTGAACTATATTATTTAAAATAATGAATTTCCATTTTAAAAAGTAGGCCATTCACTTAGAACTTTTTTGATTTTTCTCAGAAATGTTTTATAGTTTTCTGTGAATACGTATAGATTTTTGGTAGATATATACCTAAGCATTTGCTTTTTAGTTATTCAATTATAAATAGTAACCATTTTAAGATTTTATTTATTTTTATTATTTATTGAATTTGCTGGAGTGACATGAATAAATCTTTATTGGTTTTAAGTACAAAAAATTTTTGTTTTTTAGTTATTTGTGGCTACTGTGTGGAAATGCAATATATTTTTATTTACTTTATATCCTCTGACTTCCCCAAATTCATGAATTATTGTTAACGGTTTGTCTATAGAGTCTTTTTAACTTTCTATGAACAAGTAATGTTTTCAAATAATTGCAGCTTCTAAAGCCATCTTTCATCATGTTAAATGAGTTATTTTCTATTTCTAGTTTGCTAAACGTGATCATGAATGACTTTTAAATTTCAAAAACTATTTTTATTTTATACTTTAAATTTCTGTATGTATTAAGACTATTATTTGATTATTTTCTTTCTTTTTTGTTAATGTGATAGATTGTGTTTATTAAATTTCTTAAGTCTACAAATTGTTTGCTTTGATTTTGGGCAACTTAAACATGCCCCTAACCAATTTTGTGTGTTATTAATCACATTCTATTTTCATGTTACTAATCACATTCTATTTACAATACAAAACAAAAGCAACCATTTATTTAAGCACAATTAATAAGAGGACAGCAATGAGATGTAGTAAGATATAACAGGTACCAAATTTATGATGTACTAGCTGTGTATTACTATTATCCTCCATTCATGAGAATAAAATTTGCCCCACCTGCCTAAATGGTGGTTATAAAAACAAAATAAGGGGGTAGAAGTGGTAAACTATAAGAATTATTACTATGAAGTTCAAATAGTTAATTACTATCATAGTTAATTATAGTTCTGTTTAATAAGATAATAATGGTATATGTAACTTGAATTTTCTTCTCCAGTACTTGTATTTTTCTTAAACATCAGATCAGGGTTTGCCCGTTGATTTTCTTTCCCCAAACTTTTCAAGTTGCCAAAACTGACAAATGAGAAAGCTTCAATGAGTCTTCACCAAACTGTTGTATTAAACAAAGTATTTATCCTGCTTTCATAAATTCATACATTATATAAGAAAATTTAAGGTAGATAAGACTCATCCTTATATTTTGGTGAGAAAAAAGTACAGTGTTTCCATGGCTTTCATCAAAACACAGCTTTCTAAAGTGAACTCTCTGGCCTAAAAACACTCAGATCAGTGCAAACTCTGTCTCCATTTCTCTCCAGTTTTCCACAGAGGAAAGACAGACTGCTAAGCAAATTCTATGGCCCAATTTGTTAAGACAATTTCATATGCTAATTTTCTTCTCCTCTATTCAACTTTTGTGCTACCTAAGAACAAAGAATGAATGAAATGCAATTCAAAATAGAAGATAGATGATCATGTCCAATTCAAGCCTACTAATTATATTCATAACTTAGATTTCCTCTGGAAAATTTTGTTACAAATTTCTTTTTGGAGTTTCCTTTCTCCTTTATTCTCCAGCTATATAAGTTTTTGTTCATTTATTATAATGCCTGGCGATGGCATTCTGGAATAGATTATGTTTTCCTAAACAGTAAAATGAAGAATGCAGCACTCGATGAGGGTACGGGAGCAAAGTACACTGGCTGTCTATCACAGGTTTCACTTTGTTAGCTGTCATAGCCAGTTAGCTTTAATGTTGGGTTCATCATACGAAGTGGGGACAAGATTAACACTAGGGCTCCAAAGATCTTCTCTATTATTATTGCTCCATTTGTTTTGGCGATTATTCCATACCCCAGCATGCATACTTATGGCCAGGACCAACAGAAGATGGTAGTGAAATTCCTGCATTTTCCACAGAGGGAGAACATATATATCAAAGGAAAACCATGCTGATTAAAAGTCACACCTGTAAGTAAAATGACCCTAACCTGCGGGCCTCAGTTGACTGTGAGAAGCACCTGCAATTTCTATTCATAAAAACCAAAGGTATTTTTTTAAAAGATATGTTTTACAGAAAGTGTTCATGGTCTTTGATGAGAGACTTCTCTTTATAAGACAATTCTTGAAGCACAACTTTACCTAAGCATTTCTTTTTAATACCCATGGAATACCAAATAACAAAAGAAAACACACATCAGTAAGATTAGAAGTCTGCTGAGAGGAAAACCACAATGAATTAAATTATAATTTAGCTTTCCTGAACATTAAAACTTTAAGAAAATTATTTTATCCTCTTGTACACATTTATTTTGTGCAAATTATCTGTTAAAAATAACTCCTAATATGATGAAAAATTTCTTTTGTTGGATTTTGATATTGTTGGAAATAGACTTTGTGACTTGTCATTGGCATGACATACCTTAAATTATTTTTGAATAAGCTGGGGTAAATATGCTAAATAAGCAAACCCTCTGAAATTAATAAGAAAATGATTGGTGAGGATATCAGCTATCTTAAATGATCACAACTACCTACTAGATCTTACCCAGATGAAGTTCATTACCTTGAAATCAACATCTTGGCAAAGTCTTCAACACTAATTAAAATAATAGCAATGGAAATTACTCTGTTTAAGATAAAATTACAAGGGCTATAAATCTCTAAGCTTCAGGGCATAAACTGATCACCAGCTGGGGTGAAAAAGAAATGTCTACCTATTGCGTAGTTTTGCAAAATTAGGTACATTATATGTTTTACTCCCTCAGAAACATCTGGCAGGTCTACTATTTGAGACATTTCTGAACTGAACATGGTGACACTGCTTGACTATTTTATAGAAATTACGTGGAGAATTTATACATATGTAAATTCCACATGATTGTCTGTGCGTGTATAAACTTAAAATTCAGACCTTGCTGAAAGAATGCTGAATTCTTTATTTTAATATTCTTGCTTCAAATGCTTCTCAAGGTCATTACAGGTGTCGGAGAGAACATCAGAAACTCAAAAGAGTTAAAATTTTGGTGTTAACCCTTTTGTCATTAAAGCCAACATCATTATAGACAATATTTGGTAGTTTCCACAGCAAAAATAAAATAAAAGTGACAAAAGAGAGAAATGAGCACAGTGAATGTTCCATGACAGCTCTCTGCCCACCCATCTTTGCGACTCAGATGAAGAGGCTGGTTTACTTTCAGACAAAATAGATGTAAACCTGCATGTGGAGAGGACTAGAGGATCCCTTCTGTTTTTGACTAGATAAGGTGAGAAGAAGGAAGAGGGAGGAAAAGCCCAGATGTCAGAGCATGACTGCAGCACAGGGTCCTGCCTCGGTCCCAGGAACGCCGTCTGGAAGGCACCCTGGTGGTGAACATCACCACAGAGAAGCCCAGGAATATAGGAAAAGTGAGCTTAGGGGCTAAAAGGAAGAGAGTCCAGTATGTGAGAAGAAGACAGTTGCAATGGAGATTGAACACAGTGTTTTCAGAAATAGTTACTAATGATTAATAACCACTTAATGATTATTAATCAGTTACTAATTAATGGTTAATGACTATGCCTACTCATCTGTAGTCAGTAAGTTAAAGGAGCCTTCAGAAAATCCTGAAGCAGAATAGGAGGCAAATAGCTCTTTGCCGTGCTCAACTATCTTCTATCAAATTCCTGAATCGCAAACTTGGCAACATAAAGGCAAAATGAACAAGCTGCAGTTTTTTTTAATTTAAATGTAATTTAAGTGCCTTTAGGATAGTATCTTTCCAACTCGTCCTCATCCTTGATACCTCTCAATGACTTAGTCCCAGTGTTTTCATAATTTGAAAATCACGTTCATGGATGGCAAAAGCATTAGTGTTTACAAATATTAGTATAAAGGTATCATGTTTCTATACAGTTCTATTTTATATGATTTGCTTTATTGCAATGCACTACATCCAGAGTTTGTTACAGCTTTAGTATAAAAGAATCCTATGAAACAGTCCATTTTCAACATCCTTTTTTTCCCATTAGAAACATAGTAATACCGAATTCTAAAGCTCCTATTTCTCAAACTCTGATAGGCAATGTTCTGTGAAAATTTTCTAAAATCTTGAATTTTTCTTCGAACACAGAGCCTACAGCAGAATCCTGACTAAAATTTTAGTAGTCACTGGACAGAGATTGCATTCCTCTCCATACATCTCTCTATAAGCCTCCCTCTGTGGACGTCAGCTTGTTTTCCCCTAGAACAGCACTCCGTCCCTGTGGTCACTTCATAGCTCATTACAGAGCCCAGACCGGTTCCTGCTGCATTCTTATGTACTTTCAAGGGATCAGTGGCTCTCTGTTAGTCTAGGTACAGCCTCAGGGTCCTCTGAAAGGAATCTGCTAACAGCTATTCTTCAGGATAAGTGCTTTCCAAACAGTCACAGTATAAATGATGGCCATAGGATTGCAAATGAGATGAATTCTAAAACTCTTAATTTTGACTAAATTAGTACCAAATGCAATTTGAGACAGATTTCAGCTCAAAAGTTTTTAAATAGGAAGTGTTGCCACACGATTTTCCTTCTATTTTCTGATAGCTACTATTTAAGGAGTTGCCACATTTAAGTTAGTCAATGTGTGTTAGTCTAAGTCCCGCAGTTTAGGATTTGTGAATCATTAACCCCAGGTCTGCCAGGCAGATTCCAGAGCCAGAGGGTAGTGCCAAGCTGACCTTCTACAGAGGTGGCTTTAACTTTCTAAACCTTAACTTACCTCCAGGGACTTCTGGGAAATTTGGGAAATTCGGGTCATGACCCTGGTGGCTAAACCTATTATAGTTCAATTCTGTAAAGGACATCTGCATTAGAAGGAAAATCAAGTATCCGAAGACTAGTTGAGAAGTCTAAGGTAGGAATGATCTCAATCATTATCTTATAGAAGTAAAATTGTGGGTAGTTAAGAGTGTGGCTCTGTCAGTTTTGTGTAGCTGCATAAAACAATCACCACAAATTCAGCAGCTTAAGACACTCACCTTTCACCTCACAGTTTTGTTGGCCAGGAGTTGAGGCATGGCTTTGCTGTGTTTTCTGATCAATGTTTCATATTTAAGGTGTAAGCCACCAAGTTCTCATCTGAGACTCCACCAGGGCAATATTCACTTCCCAGCTTCCTCAGGTTATTGGCAGAATGTATTTCCTGTAGCTGTGGGACAGAGGCCCCTGTGTTCTTGCTGGCTGTCCGCCAGGAGTTGCTGTCAGCTCCTGGAGACACCCTCAGGTCTTTACCACTCGGCTCACTTCAGTTTCAAGCCAGCCATGAAGAATCTCCTATCAAAGCCCTTCTAACACTGCAAATCTCTTTTTCCAGGAAAAGCCCCATCTCTTTTAAGGGCTCACTTAATTTAAGGGCTCAAACGATTTGGGCCCTTAATTACACCTGAAAATACCCTTCATGACAGCACTTAGGTTGGTGTTAATTAAATAACTGGGAGAAGCTGTGTGTATGTATAACAGGTGGTCGGAATCCCGAGTTCAATCAGAAAAGCGGAACCAATAGGATGTATAGATAGATGAGACAGACAGATGGACAGATAGATTTCTTAGAAGTGATTGGC
>PVKM010025176.1:0-20100 GCA_004027735.1 Carollia perspicillata
AAGTTATCCCAGAGGCTGCTTATAATACTCTTTGGGGGGTTTTTGGAGCCTTTTTTCTTCTTACTGTTCTGACTGGTTGTTTTTTTATGTTCCAAATCATTGATTTGATTTTTGGGTTCATCCACTCTACTGTTCTTTCCCTGTAAATTGTTCTTTATTTCACTTAGTGTGTCATTTATTTCTCTTGGATGATTTTTATGGTGTCGAGGTACTCAGTAAGGTCCTTGAGCACCCTTATAACCAGTGCTTTGAACTCTGCATCTGATAGATTGCTTATCTCCATTTTGTTTACTTCATTTTTTTGGAGTTTTGATCTGTTCTTTCATCTGGGCCATGTTTCTTTGTCTCCCTGTTTTGGGAGCCTCCCTGTGTTTGTTTTTATGTATTAGGTAGAGCTGCTATGACTCCCTGTCTTGATAGCATGGCCTAACATAGTAGGTGTAGTGTAGGGTCCAGTGTCACAGCCTCCCCTATCACCCAGGTTGGGTGCTTGAGGTGTGCCCTTCGTGTAGGCCTAGTACATCCTCCTCTTGTAGTTGAACCTTGATTGCCATTGGCAGGTCAATGGGAGGGATTTACCCAGGCCAGTCCATTGCAAAGACAGGCTGTGACCACTGACTGCCAGCCTCTGCCCTCCATGGAGGATCAGATATGCAGGGGCAGGGTAGTGGTGCTCCAGTCTGGTCTATAGCTGCCCACTGAGTGCACAGGCACTGGAGTTTCCTGTGTGGTGCAGGCCAAGGTCAGCCCTCACCTGTGTTCTGGCTGGAGCCACCCTGCCTGAGCTATAAAGCAATCTGAGATGGCTTTTAACTAGTGCGAGACTTGGAGATTCCCAGGCAAAGCCAAGCTATAAATATAAGCTGGCTGCTGTTAGTCCTGGGCCTGGAGCCACTTAAGAGATTTGGGGGATAGGGGATTACTGAGGCCAGCTATTATTTGTTTGATAGGGTTTAGGAAGTTGTGAAGCATGAGCCAAGACCTACCATTCATATGGAAAAGTCACTGTTAACAGTTTGCTGTGGGCCCATTGGTTGGGTGGGATGGAGCCTCAGGGAATCTCCAGGGTAGGGCAAATAGTGTTAACCAGGTTGATGGATTCTTAGATGTGTCTCCCTCTGGCTCTGCGGCTGTGTAGGGAGGGTTCAGAAAAGGTACTGTGGCCTCTAGCCACTTTTCTGTCAGGGCAAAAGTTGTCCCCCAGCTCCTCTTTGATACCAGATACTTCGGTACCCTCCCTATATGCCACTGGTGCCTTTCAAGCTGCTACCCCAGTGGCTGAAGCTCAGTCTAACTAAGTCCATGTGTGGGCTCTTTAAGGGGAACAGCTTGGGACTCCAGCAGTTCCACCAACTCAGTCCCCACTGGTTTTTGTAGCCAGAAGTTATGGGGACTTACCTTCCTGGCACTGGACCGTGGGGTGGGACTGGCACTCCTCACTCCCAAGATAACCCTTCTGAAGTTTTATCCACCATGCAGGGATGTGGGATTGGCGGTTCTCTGTGTCTGGCCCTCCTACCTATCTGGGTGAATATGGTTTCTTGAATTTGGTAGTCAGACTTCCATTCAACTTGATTTCTGACAATTCTTAGTGATGGTGGTTCTATATTTAGTAGTAATTTTGATGTGGTTTTGTGTTTACCTATGCCACTATCTTGACCAGACATCTCTCCTTTTAGTTTTTTAATAGTAGTATGTTTATTGGTTCCACTTTCTATTGCCATTTCATCCCGTTTGGTTTATTTTCTTCCTCCTCTACTCCTTTGTAACTACTTTCTAACTGATTATTTGCTTGAACCGGTAGCTTCTTGGTCCTCCTCTGCATGTTAAAATACTTCTCAGTTTAATACCCAATTCAAATATCACCAACCTTTTTAATTTATTTTAATCCTTCTGGACACAGTCCCCTGAACCTTCTCTGATTTTCTTGACTTCCCTTTTTTAAAAAATATTTTATTTATTTATTTTTAGAGAGAGGGGAAGGGAAGGAGAAAGAGTGGGAGAGAAACATCAATGTGTGGTTGCTTCTCGTGTGTCCCCTACTGGGAACTGGCCTGCAACCCAGGCATGTGCCCTGACTGGAAATCGAAGTGGCAACCCTTTGCTTCACAGGCCCGTGCTCAATCCACTGAGCTATACAGCCAGGGCTTGACTTCCCTTTTTGTAATACGGTCAACCCCACTTATCTGCAGTTTGCTTTCCAGTTTCAGTTACCTGTGGTCAAGTATGGTCTGAAAATATTAAATGGGAAATTTCAGAAATAAACAATTCATAAGTTTTAATTTGCCCGCAGTTCTGAATAGCATGTTGCAATCTCACGCCGGCAATATGCTGCTCCATTTGAATCATCCCTTTGTCCACTGTATACAGGCTGTGTATTTTACCTGCCCTTTAGTCATTTAGTAGCCATCTTGGTTATTAGATCGACTGTTGCAGTATTGCTGTGCTTGTATTCAAGTAGTCCTGATTTTACTTACTAGTGGCGTCAGAGTACAAGAGTGGTATGCTGGCAATTTACATATGCCAAAGAGAAGCCATAAAGTGCTTCCTTTAAGTGAAAAGGTGAAAGTTCCAAGTTTAAAAATTGTATGTTGAGGTTGCTAAGATCTACAGTAAGAACAAATCTTCTAACCTGTGAAATTGCCTAATTTATAAGTTAAATTTTATCACACGTTTATGTATAAGAAAAAACAGTATAGGTAGGGTAGGGGACAACCCATGGTCTCAGGCATCCACTAGGGGTCTTGGAACATATCCCCCGCAGGTAAGGGAGGACTACAGTTCTTCGCCTAAGTTTTCCTGTACAGAGTCTGTGTCTTAGCAGCTAAGGAGAGCAGAGATACTTTTTCATGTTTACTTCTGTATTCTTAGGGTGGCATTTATGATAGAGTGTGTGGTTCTTAAAAGTACTTTGTTGAATCAGTTTTTGCTGAATGATTAGTTCTTTGTTTCCAGTATCTTAATCTGCACCTCCTTTCTAGGAACAGCAATTACCTTACTTATTTTCCTACATAGTAAGATGGAAGAATATATCTGAAGGGTTAACTAAGTTGTTAAAATACCTTTTGGTCAAAGCAAAATTATATGTAAAAATAGTCTTGTATATATAATTCATTGTTTTGAGGAAAACTCAAATTATTCTCTAAGAATACAGTGAACAATTATAAAACATAAACGTGATTTTACGTTCATTAATTTAGACTAACCTTCCTTTCTTTTAAAGTGTTAAGGAATTTTGATAACTTCTCAGAACAACATTTGAGAAGGGTTTTAAATGACCTTTTCTACTACTTAGGTTGTGGTGCAGGGTTTTTTTAAAATTATTTGTACAAAAATAGATATTATAAAATATATGAACCTATTACCAGATACATTTGGAAACTTTTGTGAAGCCTTCCCATGCACATTCAGGCAATTTTTACTTTCTATTTGCAGAATTTACAGCCTTGAGTGATGTTTATATTGCTTTTGGTTGCCACTTGTCATTTTAAGATAAATTCAGAGTAAGTTAAACCAAAGTTAGTAATCATAGAGTTGAAATGTATGTATATATTTTGTGGATTAGATTTTTGCCCAAATAATGATGATATACTCTCTATATGTTTTTATTTTTCTTTACTATGACTTCCCTAACTTTATATCAGAATTAGACATGTTAAAACAGCTTATTAACTAAAGATCTTTTCATTTTTATATAGTTTGACTAAAAAGTTACAGCATCAAAAAAAGAAACAAGTAGATTCATTGCTTCATGAATAAGAAATACATTACCCATATTGCTGATCTAGCCTAATTTGTTTACATCCTGTTCTCTAACAGCCTTGTTGTGGCTACTAGAACAAGCGTCTTGGGTTTGTGTTTTATATTAGGGGAAGTAGTAAGGAAAACATACACAAATTGCATCAGTGAGTTTCTAAAATGTAATTTTTAGAGTAGGTCTTATGTACCTAAAATAATGAACCCACTTGGTGGCCATGTAATCTGATGTACTTTTTGTGAAATAATTTAGAATGGAGCAGGTGATCGAACAGGACAGACAGTGCTTTACTTTTTAATCTGTAGATGCCTTTGATATCTCACCTCTGGAAATTAAAAGTTTTAAATTATTTTTAAACTTAAGGTATGATTACTATGATATTAATACTCAGTACTAATTCATATGATGAGAATACACTGGAATCAAAACTTCTTAATAGAGTGGAAGTGTGCACTGTGTGACCTTAAAACATTTTTAGTTGACCAACATCTTCCATTTCCCCCTACCCCAAGCTCCTGGCAACTACCATTCTACTCTCTGCTTCTATGAGTTTGACCATTTCAGTTTCAACATGTAAGTGAGATCATGCAGTACTTGTCTTTTTATGTCTGATGTATTTCACTTAGCATAATGTCCTCTAGGTTCACTCATGTTGACACAATGTCGAGATTTCTTCTTTATAAGGCTAAAAAATATTCCATTGTGTGTGTATATATATATACTACTTTTTCTTTATCCATTCATATCTTGATGGACATTTAAGTTTTCATATCTTGGCTATTGTGAATAATGCTGTAAAATGGACATGGAAGTGCAGACAGTGATTTCAGGTTCTGATTTCAGTTCTTTTGGCTGTACAAGTATATACCTAGAAGTGGGATAGCTGGATCATAGGATAGTTTTATATTTAATTTTTGAGGAATCTCCATACTGTTTTCCATAAAGGCCATACCAGTTCACATTCCCACCAGTAGTGGCCTAACTTATTTAAATAATCTATTATATGTTAACATTATCATATATCTTATGATAATGTACAAGATGACTTTTAAGGTTTCTGTGTCTAATAATTGTATGTTTAACATTTTTAGTTTAACTGGAAACACATTTTGGCTATGAGACTGAGGCTGCTAGGTATAGAACAGAGTAAAGTGGGGTCATTGAAGCTGTAAGGAGTTTTGGGTGAGTTTAGCCCAACTAAAGATCCAGGTATGAGAAGCCTGGCTTCCAGATCTATCTTCTGTCACTTAGTCGTGTGATTGTAGACAAGTCATTCAATTTTTTATGGCCTGTCTCTTTGTCTGTGCAATATGGTGGTAATTCTACTGTTAAGGGGATATTATGAAGACCAATGAAGGTATTTTTAACAATATTAGTGTTAAGTAGCCTGTGGGGTGCCAGACAGTGAGCTGGTGCTTAGGTTCCTTCAGTGAAGAAGCCTGTCCTCCCTCCAGCAGCTTCCAGGCTATGTATTAAAAAAACCTTTGTAAACCGGAATGGTTTGGCTTAGTCTGACAATGGTTTGTTGCTAAGAGAATTAGTGGAACTTCACTGTAATCCTTTTTTTTTTCCTGTTAAGTAGAATTCAACTTTGCCAAGTCTCTTTAGAACCCAAAATAACCTCATTATCCATTGGCTTCCTATGTAATACTCTTGTGATGTGGACTAAAAGAATAGTTTTATAGTGAATTTCTAGTATAAACCCACATTCTCTTTTAATATAAGGATATAAGTTATTTAGTATTAAAAAGTAGTTATGTTTTTCTGGCATTTTCTATTATGTCAAATAATGCATGACCTCTTTGTTTAGAAAATGTGAATGTGCCAAGAGAATCTTCATTTTACTAAGGTTAGCCCTTGGTGTAATTTTTTTTCTATGTAATTCAAAGCCTTTGTGTATTTTATGTAGTAATAGTTAGCTGCAGATGTTCTGAATATTTTAGATTGCCAAATATTAATGAACATGGACTTAGATCTCCTTTATTGTTTCTTAAGTAGGTTAGAGCTCCCATTTGCTGCATTGTTTTTACTTTGGAAAGTAATCAGGAGGAGGTATAGAAGAGTGGGTATTATTAAGCTATAGTTCAGATTTAAAGAGTGGCCCTGAGTTTCATTTATTTGTAAATTGGAGATAATAATATTTGTTTATAGGGTTATTGTGAAAATAACTGACAAATGCATGTAAAATGACATAATGCATGTAAAATGCTTTACATGGCACTTAGAAACCCTTTAATAAATATTACCTAATTTAAAAAGAACTGTTACTCCTTTTAACTTCTGTGAAATCAGTTCCACAGTTTGTGCTGTTGTGGCTTTATTGTTTCTTATATTAATTGCTTTGATTGAACATTTTAGCTGTAAATAGGTGCTGGCCTAAAACAATCCTAGAAAGTAACCAGGAGAGTTATTCAGAATTGTACTGACCAGACTGGAGTGTTGGATAGCATGCATTACTGAAAATTAAATTTTTTTTGTTTGAGAGCAGAGAGAAATTGTTGACTTTTTACTTCTCTTAAACCGGTATGTTTGTTCTACAACTTTTTATTTCGTGCCTTCTTAGGAATGTTTTCTCTTGATCCTGAACTATTCATTACTTGTTCTTAGATCTTTTAAAAGTTTGTATTTGGCATGTGATTATTTATGTAATGTAATGAAAGGTGCTGAGAACATATATGTTACAATTAACAAATATTTCAGAGATTTCTGTGTGTCGGGCAGTATGTTAAGTGCAGAAGAAAAAGCTGTGAAGGAGGCACCCGTGATCAACTGCCTTGCTGGGCGCACCCACTAGGAGAGATGACGTGCTCCTTAAATGGCAGATGAGAGCAGCTGTGTAAGGAGCAGTGCAGAGTGCTGTGGCATTGTGTAAAAGGAAAGGGACATACCCCACTCAGTCTGGAAGTGACAAGCTAAGGCTGAAAGCAAGGAGGGTAGGAAGAGCTTTCTTTCTACACAGAGTATGTATGTGAAAGGTGTAAGGTAGGAAAGATCTTGTTGGATTCCAGAAATTGAAAGTTCAGTGTTGATAGTGGAAAGCAAAGGGAGAGATGTAAAGTTGGCAAGGTAAGTAGAGGCCAAATTTTGTTTGGCCTTTTAGGTCTCTTTAGATGGGGTGTCAACCTCACTTTCACCGGGGGCCACATCAGCCTCATGGTTGCCTTCAAAGTTGCCTTTAGGACTATATAAATGTAAACTACTCCTTAGCAGTTAAGTGAGAGCTCGGCACTGCAGCCAGGTAGAAACAAGGTGGAGGGCTGGATTCAGCCCTCAGGCCTTGTGTTTGCTACCTGTGCTCTAGATTATCTTTACTTACAGACTTTATCTTGGCGTCAGGCAGGGAGTTAACAAGAGCCTTGATCACACTACTTAGAGAGAATGAGACTTTTTTGAGTCAGGAGGCTCTTGTACTTAAAGTTGATGGCAGCTTGTACTAGAGTGTGGTATCAGTGGGAATAGAAAGAGGAGGATCAGGTGGGAGAGATTTGAGAGAGAAAATTGAAAATACTCAGTGCTCAGATGTATGTATGTGGTGGACAGGAAAGAGGTTCCAAGATGACTCCCAGGCTTCAGGGTTGAGGCATTGGTGGGATGGAGATCTTATTACATGGAATTATGGAGGAGGAATTGATCATGGGTTCAATTTTGTATATGGTGAGTCGAGGTACAGTCTTTTGTGTATAATTTGCATCTTTTGGTTGAATTCTGGCTTGAGTTGGAATAGGAAGAGATTCAAAGGCTTCACTTGGGCCTCTGTTTCATTATGTTTTGCCTTTTTTCATCCAACTCCAAACATCTGAGGGTTATAACATTCAGACAGTAAAGACAGTAATTAGCTTACTGTTGATAATTCTCAATGAGGTAGGTTTAGAATCAATAGAAAAGCAGATAGAGCTATGAATATGAAAGTTAGGGTGGTGGGATAAATGATATTTTGGTAGAGGAGGGTAAAATAAATTAAGGAAAGAAAGTAATAATATTCAAAAGTATTAGTTCTACCTTGTCAGGGCCTTTGGTTCAGTAAAAAAGACCCAGAAAGACATTAATACTTTATGTGTTTCTCTGTCTAAAGAGTTGATAATTATAATGTGTAGATAGTGGTTCTCAGAATTTAGTCCCCTGACTAGCAGCACCAGCATCATCTGGCAGTTTTTAAAAATGCAGATTCTTGGCCCTGTCCAAAACCTACTCAGAAATTTTGGGGGTGAAGCTCAGCGATCTATATTTACAAGCCCTCCAGGTACACTAAAGTTTGGATGTCTTTGGTCTAGGTTCAGTAAGTTTTCTCTGCAAAATGCTGAATAGTAAATATCTAAGGCTTTGTAGACCATAGGTCTCTGCTGTAACTCAATTCTGTCCTTGTAAATTGAGAAAGCAGCATAGATAGACCTCATGCAAACAAATGGGGTTGGCTGTGTTCCAATAAAACTTTATTTACAAAAACAGGAGGTGGGCACATTTAACCCAGCAGCTGTAGTTTGCAGCCTCTGGTCTAGGCTCTAGACAAGTACGGTAGTTGTCACCAGGACAAATGATGATGAACAAGGGAAAATATAGGAGTTGGGGATCAAAGTGAATACTTTCAAATACTGGCTTGTTTTCTTAAACCATTGATGGTTGCTTTTTTTCTTTTTGTTATCTTTCTGTCACACTACTTTTCTCCACAGGGAACTAATTTATCTTTGTTTTAGTATAAAACATATATTCTCATTACTAAAAATTCCAAACATCACAAAAATCAATAGAACAGAATATATCTGTGTTCCCACCCACTTGCCCCCAAAAGAATTGCTGTTAAACTTTTGATGACTATTTTTTTTCTGTGTACCAATAATAATTATTGTGTTGCTACCAATTTTAAAACAACTGTGGTGTGTTTTTAAAAAATATTTGATCTATTGTATGTGATATGTCAACTTATGAAATTATAAATTAGTTTCAAATATATAACATTATAACTTAATTTTTCTTATTTTTTGAAGGTTGTTTTGGAAACAGAAATAACGAATAAGTCTGCTTTGAAACTTTATGAAAATCTTGGTTTTGTTCGAGATAAGAGGCTGTTCAGATACTATTTAAATGGAGTTGATGCACTGCGACTGAAATTGTGGCTGCGCTGAGAAACTGACATCAAGGAACAACTGTCCAACCGCGCAGAATCGACCTTTGCATGCAATGCAATTTGTACAGAATTGCTTTGCAGATGGAGTTAGTAATTTCCATGCAGTTCTTATCTGTCAGTGTCTCATTGAGTGTCGCACAATATTTGTTGCACTTTGGCATGGCGCATTTGTTCTGAATTAAAAGAGATTGTTTTAAACTTAAAGAGTTTTTTTGGTACCAACAAGATGTGCCAGTTGATAGCCAAGACTTGTTTGTTCATTTGCAAAGTCGGCTGACAATGTTATTTACACAGTGATCATTTTACCACAGAACCAGTAAGTGGAACATGCTTTTTGTTCCTTAAAAAAGCCAATGTAGATTGTAAACGTCTCTTAAGTATTCTAACATTTCACATGAAACCTGCCATAGTTTTCTGAAGGGGGTGGGGGAAAAGCTTCAATTTTAGGTTTTATTTTTTCAATATTAAATTTTCCATTCTTGAATATTGGTACCTCAGTGATTAGTGAATGAAAAATTTAGGGTTGGGTGTGTCTTACAATGAGTAAAGATAACAATTAAATTGCGTCTGCCAGTGCCTGTGTAGATAAGTATATTTGTCTTCATCTCTAGTTTTTAAATGCATGCTACCTTTTCCTTTTTTAAGGCCTTTGCAAACAAACTTTGTTTTTATTTAAATTCTAAATTTGATAATAAATTATTTCAGATTTTTATAATTTGGATACTTTTTCCAGGTGAGTGACACAGTGGTTTACTTTAAAGTAAGAAGTTGAGTCTACTTGGAAAATCCTTGAGAAATGGCTCAAAGGGGATGAGAAAAGTTGATGGAGCCGGGAATTGCTGGGTTTTGGATGCACTTTTCTTTTTTGAGAGTGAGGGAATTTTTGGAAAAGAGTAGAAAATTAATGTAAACTGGTATGATTTTATTTAATCAAATTATTGCTAAGCTGTGAAGAACAGCTTTACAATGTAGTTGCAATTTTTTTCCCACCTGATTAGGATTCACATTGCTTTCATTTCTTAACATGTTTCTGCTTTTGGTTCTTGATCTTGGAAATAAATTCAAGGTGCATTGTATCCACTTTAAACTGATTTTATATACTTTCCACTTATTTGAGCAAATTCTTTGGAGAGCTTTGCTTATTAGTTCCCAGAAAAACAAAAAGGAGAAATGGAAATTTTTTTTTGGAATGCATTCTTATGGATTTTCAGTAGCCATCACCATGTTCATTAGTGACACCATGTTTTGGCCAGTCTGTGCACTGTAACAAATCTTAAAGTGAAATTGGTTTTAATTGAGTCAGGAAACCTGTGATGGATAATTTATTTAACTGGAAAACCTCGGTATCCATGGGGAAAAAAAGATTCATTCTCTGTGAAAATGTTTTATGGGAATCTATGTTTTTTTTCTTTAATTTGGATATGCTTTACTTCTGCTCTAGGATTTGGTTGGAATTTTTATTTTATGACTATAATTACTGTATTTTTAAAAACCCTACCTCCATTAACAGTTGGTAAAAGCCCCCTTTCAGGAAAGTTTGCTGTCTCTTTTTTTTTTATTTTTTTAAAGGAAAGCTGCTCTTTGCTCAGTGTAATGTCTTGAAAGTGAACATGATAAGTACTTTTAAAATAAAGATACACAGATTTGGTGAAAATAAAGTCTTTTTGCTGGTGGGGTCATTTATAGTTTCTTATTTTTAAAGAAAGTTTTTCTTTACATTTTATATTGCTCTTAAAAGTTTAATGGGCAGAATTTTGGTTACATTACAATACTCAGCTTTCCAGCTAACCGTTTTGAGGATGTTTTTGGTCAAACTTCATTTGAGCTGTAGCATTTAAGAGTACCAGTCATTGTGATGCTTGTTATTTTTAATATGAGGAGAACTGAACTAAAACAGTTCAGTAATTACATCATCAGATTTTATCTCACTACTTTATATTTGACTTGCTGGTTCATAGGTAATGATTGTTGATGAACATACATTTGCTTGACTCACTAATGGGGACAGTTCTAAAGTAGATACATGCTGGATTTTCACTTCAGCCATTGTGTTTTTGGCAGGTCATCAATGAAACCATCACTACTGACCTTTTCCCCCAGCATTGACCAAGTTTTGCTGAATTGACTGGGTGTTTGTAAATATGACCTTAACCATGTGACTAAAAAGTCATATGGTTGCCAAATTATCAAACTGGTGTATGTTGAATAACAGCATCTATTTTATGTCTTTAATTGGGAAAGCAAAAATTGCTCGCTAAAATTTTAACCTCTTAACGTGATAACCTAGTACCAGAACCAAATCACTATTGCATTTGAAGGGGCATTGGTATTGGGCTTTTATTTTTCTTCCATAATCTTAAAACAATTCCATTTAAAGTTGATACAGTGAGTTCACTTGGCTAAAACTGAGCAAAATTGGTGCAACTTTCTTTTAAAGGGGTGCTGCCTCTTTAAGACTGACTGTACTATCCACTGACACTGGTTTGGCAGTTAATACTGCTGAACATTTTTTATACATGCTACCATGAAGCTATATATATGTTAGTGTTGAAGAAGCTAACGGGTATACTACCATTTTTGATGTGTGGACTGGTTATAATTTTCCTTATGTTAAAACTACTCGAGAAGTCCACAGATCAGAAACCAGACATTAGTTTTTGAAGTTGAAGCCAGCAAAATTTTAAAAAGAAAGAAAAAATTACTATTAAAAGTTGGTTTTAATATTTTCTGCCTCTTCCCCAAATTACCCTCTCCACTTGCTTGACAAATCTATGTAAAGGAGTTCATTTGTCACGTGTTTTAACTTTACCTTGCCCTGTGTTATGGTATTGGCTGACATGTATAGGACTGGATGTGTATATTATGGTGTCTAAAAATCATGAAATTCATCACTTTCCAGGAGCATAGATTAAAAACCAATTGGTAGTGCGTCAGAATTTTCAGTGCACCATGACATCACTACAATGAGTGCTAAAATGTTACAGGGCTTTCAGGTTTGTAAAGACATAACCATAAGTTATATTGACGTCAGATATGAGTTGAGTATCTATAAAATATCACGTGTATCTCAAAATATTGGACTGCTGTTTGATGACTGGATATTGCTGCATAATTTTCTTCTATTGTCCCATATCCTTTTGGAGAGAGAGATTTAATGGGATTTGAAATGTGCAAGCTGTCTAAATAAGATGCAGTCAAATAAAGTATGGTTACGTTGTGTTTGCATTTTTCTTTTAGATACAGCTGTGTGCATTTTATGATTGAGTTGTTTTACCTGCTAACAACAAACCCCGAGCAATCTATTCTGTTTCTGCTTTCTGTCTCCCATCTTAGAGTTATTTGGAAGGAGTGATAAAATTGTTATCTCTACTTTGTGTTCTGACAAAATAAATTAGCAAATAACATGAAGTTGATTTTCCTAAACGTATTCAGTTAGTCAGCTGATTTGTCAGATATCAATACAAATGAGCATATTAAATCAGAACTGTTTTGTCCTTGTTCCATAGCAGTTTATTCTAAGAGAGTTTTTATTTTAATTTTCTATTTTTTATAGGTTTTATTTATTTATTTTTAGAGAGAAGGGAAGGGAAGGAGAAAGAGAGGAAGAGAAACATCAATGTGTGGTTGCCTCTCATGCACCCCTTACTGGGGATCTGGCCTGCAACCCAGCCATGTTCCATGACTGGGAGTAGAACCTGTGACCCTTTGGTTTGTAGGCTGGCACTCAATCCACTGAGCCACACCAGCCAGGGCCTAATTTTCTATTTTTGTTTGGACTTAATTTTTTTAATCTTTTACTAAGACCCTAAAGTGAAAAAGAACATCATATAAAGGGCTTTTTGTTCCATTCTAGTGAGCAGCTTTAAATGGTATTTATATATGTTTTCATTATCAAGATTTATGGACATTAGTAGAAGAGATCTGTTTTAATATTGACTGTTAAGTTACTTTTACCATGCATACTAAAATTTTTAATGATCATCTTGTGAAAATATCTGAGTTTATGTTTTACTTGGTTCTTACATAGAACTTTAAATACTTAATAAATTATCTAAGTAAGGACCAGAAAATTGATACTGTTCTTTCACACCTGTGAACAGAGATGTCAGTATTAATCTCTAGCCTAAAAATAGAATGATACTTTTAAACAACTTTAAGAAAAGATGAGTTTGAAAATTCTCAGGAACATATGGTACACTGCATTTTCTTCAGATCAGTGCTGTCTAATATAGCACTTTTTATGATGATAGAAATGTTCTTTGTGTTCTCCAAATGCTAGCCCCTAGTAACGTGTAGCTACTGAGCCCCTGAAGAGTGGCTAGCATGAAGAACTGAATTTTTAATTTTTGTTCATTGAAATTTAAATAGCTACATGTGGCTAGTGGCTACTGCATTGGACAGCATAACTTTAGATAGCATTTAAGCAGAAAAACTAAGGAAAACATTTTTTGTATAGGATTTTTAAGACCACACTATCTATTGAAATATGAAACAAAAGGATCATGATTAAAAGTTGAGCAAAAGAGTATAGCTGCACTGTTTATGTGGACAAACTTTCAGTAGTACAATATCTGAGTGACACCACCTCACTTCCTGCCCCTGGTTACGTATACTTCTGAGGAAAGTAGCCTTTTCCAGTTTTTATTTGGAAATTCCTTGGGTTGCAGAGATGCACAGATTCAAGTGCCAAAAAATTGGTTTCTGATGAGACTGTCATCTTTAGTGTTAAAACACATTTTACATAGTTAAGCATAATTTTCATTTTAGATGAATTTGAAATCTTTACATCTCTAAATGAGGTTGATTTCTCATTACCAGTGGTCAGAGTGGAACATGGAGGAATATCATATTTGTACTTATTTTTTAAATCCTGAAAGATCAGTCATGCTGATGCAAAGGCAAGTGGTTTTGTTTCTGAGAGAACCAAATTAATTTTGCTGTGTTCTCTGGCCACAGTATGTCACCCTTGATTCTGGCTGGTCATCTAGTAAGGGACTCATCAAAAGGACAGGAGTGGGAGTGCCAGGCTTGGCACAGCCCATTAACACTGGTGGCCCATGTTCTGTTGAGAGCAATCAGTGTTTAATCTTCATATGAAAAAGACAGGAATAACACCACCAAAGTGCCAAAATATATCTTCTACTTTAAAACGTGTAAATGCAGGGGTTATAATGTAAGGTTTTAAAGTGCTAGGAAATAAGCTCATTTTTAGTTCTGGATTTTCATGACTACCTCTTTGCTGTATGAATATATCAGTTTTCTAATACCTCAATTCTCTGAGAATCTGTATGTACGTTTTGTAAGGAAAATAATTTACCATATGCTAGGGCAAGGACCTGGTTTTTAAAGAAATTGTATAAAGACATTTGTTATGTGGTCAGTCAGTCTGAAATTTCTTAAAGATGTCATAGTCTTTTCTGGTCCCTTGACTGAGCTTGCTTTTTCAGTAAACATACTTAGTGAGATTTGTGTTCCAGGAAGTGTGTACCCTCATTTGTTTACTTAGAACTGCAAAGATTTGTATTTCTCTTATGTTTTACTTTCATACCAAAGGAACCCTTTTTAAAAGCCAGCAGGTTGCACTAATTGAAAAAAAAAGTTTGCTCCTTAAATAGGCATTCTTAAGAAGTTTTATTTCCTTGGGTTTAAGTATTTTTCCAGAGGAACATAATCTTCAGTTGTTTAGTTAAAGCCATTAGTAACAATTTGTAAAAATGCATGTTTTCTTTGGAATGCACTTAGTTCCATTAAGGGAACAATATTGGCAATGTTAAGGAACTGTTCTGTATTGCAACCCACAATTGCATAAATGTTTTGCAAGCTGATATAAAATAATTGTTAAATTTTATGTGTGATTGTGCACTATTCAGGATTCAGTGCCTGCACATTAAGTGGATTGACCTCTATCATTTTTAGGGCCAGATTCCCATGATTGTACATGGTTATTCATTTTAAAGAGGCTGAACCTGCTGTCTTAAAGCTAAACCTGCTGCCTTTAAACTTTGCTACCTCCCTTCCTCCCTTCAATTGTGGCTGTTAATAGTGACTCTGCACAATTAGCTAGCGTTATACTTGATTTTACTGTGAATGCAAATAAAATTATTGTAACTCTACTAAATATTGACTTAACTAGGTAAAAGTAAACTGATTTCAACATTGTCTTTGGCCAAGTCTACCTGATAGTTTACAATAATTTGCAAGTGAAGTACATTGTTATGGATGTGAGCATCGTGTCTGAGTTATTGTGGGAATGATTATTTTCTTCATGTTGGGAGTGGATAATGAACATTCAAAGGGTTTATTTTCATACTGATGATACTGGGCAAGTTTTTTTAACCTCTGTGAGCCTTTAGTGACAAATATCTGGTAAGCTTATTGTAAAGAATGAATGATGTAATTTATATAAATCACCTTAACAGAGCCTAATAGCCTAGTACAGAGTAAATTTATATTTACTCTGTAAATATAATATATATATTTATATAATTTTGGTATAGGGTTTTATAGCACTGTTTAAATCACAAGTCATCTAAATATTACATTAGATCTTTTGAGAGTACCCCAGAAGCAAATGAAGAGAAGACATTTTGCCTTTTTATGTGGATAATATTAAAATACATAGACAAAAGTATGTAATGAATTCTCCATGTACTTAACCAGGCCCAATACCCATGACCAATCTGGTGCCATCCATTCCTTACTCACCTTTCTGATATTTTTTCCCAAATGAATCCCAGAGATGATATTTTATCTATTAATATTTTAGTACTTAAATGGTAATATGTAATTTTTATTTTTAAAATTTTATTTTTTATTTATTGATTTTACAGAGAGGAAGGGAGAGAGACAGAAACATCAGTTTGTTGTTCCACTTATTTATGCATTCATTGGTTGATAGTTTTATGTGCCCTGACTGGGGATCGAACCTGCAACTTTGGCATGTAGGGACAACACTCTTAACCAGATGAGCTATCCAGCCAGGGTGTAAAGCCTAGTATTTAATAACAGTACCATGATACATTACACACACAATCATCTTTAACCATTATATAACCAGTATTCATGCTCTGGTTTTTAGGAGATTGTTTTTAATAGCAGTATTGGGATGCATAAGAAATGGAGAGTAAATGTAATGACTATAGAGATAGTTACTCTTTCAAAACGGATAAAAGATTTCTGTTACAAGGACAGTAGACACCCTATTAGGTAAGTTTAGAGGTACAGACAAATGATTAAAGAAAACAAGTTGAAAAGTAAAGGTATCTGCAAGGAGGACTGTGTCTTGTATATCCTGACTACGTAGTGTTTTCCCATAAGATATTGGGGGGAAATGGAGTTGACAAATATGGTAAAATTGCCGACAGAGACAAAGGAATGACTTAGGAGAAGGGGTTGGGGTTTTGATATCAGCAATGCATGGCAGGAGGGATACTGAGTGAACAGGAGAATAAAAAGATAATACAGGGACACAATTTTAGTAGAGATGGTTAAGCAAGTGAAGACAGGTTTTCTTTTGGTAAAAAATAAGGTGGAGAAAGGATAAGGACTACCCTATATTGAAATAACCCCAATATTAAAGAGGGATCAGTAGAGAAATAATTCAGGATAAGTTCATCACAGCCATTATTTGAATTTATAAAGAAACCTTAAACCTCATGGCTGACTAGAGTTGCCAGAGATGCATTAAATTGGGAAATTATGAGTTGTGTTTTTTTGTTTTCGTTTTGTGTTTTTTTTTTGTATGGCAGCTACACTGAATTCACATGGAGTATGAGCTACAGAATTATGGTTCTCAAACCAGTGAAACCCATTTGCCTTCTGTGTAAAAGAGCACCTGACCAGAGGCAGAAGAACACCTGGACGTCTTTGCACAGCATACTGTGCAGAGGATCACTGTGGTCTGACCTGATTACAGGATGCTCTCAGCCATTGGAATGTGATCCCGTCAGTTTGTGGTGGAGAGACTTGTGATTAATGTCCTCTCTTTGCCAGGAGAGCAATAGAATAAGAGCAATAAATAGCCTGCAGCAAGATTGCCTTCTAACAGTTTTCAAAGCAGTTTCCCCTACTTTTACTCAGTCTTTAAAAAGATCCTTTGCAGTGAAGATAAACCAACACTCACAAATGACACCTCTGCCTTGGGTTGCAGCAGTGATGAGAGCTGAACCCAAGACTCCTAAGTCTCCCAAATCTAGTCGTCTTCCCATTATACCTGGTGTGTGATGGAACCCAAAAAGGACAGAGTCCCATATGTTTAATTCTGTTGCATAAAATTAAAACTTGAATAAATCCTACTAAATTAATAGGTCCAATTTGTAAAATCCATTAAAGCAGTTAGGATTGAGTAGTTTTTCTTAATACCTGGTGGATTTCTAATAATTAGGTCTGTAATATCTTTCAAGGGGATTGAAACTTTTTAAAAGTAAAGTTGCCTTACATATTGTCCCGTATGAAAATTGAATGCTCATTTAGATAATTCATTTGTTTAATTAAAAATTTTTGAAGTATCATGCTCTAACATGTAACTCTTGCTGTATTCCCAGTAAACTTTTACTTTGTCAAATTTCAAATAACCCCATGGAAATACATTTTTAAGGGAAAGGAAGGAGTTGATAGAAAAACTACCTTGATTATTAATCAAGTTTAAAGTCTAGAATATGTAAAATACTTAAAAATATGCAAAATTACACTATAGTAATAATTTATAGTGAGTGCCTGTGGTGGGGGGTGGGCTCTGCCCACAGGACCCCCCCAGCTGCCAAGGATGAGAAGTCTACCAAGACCTGATCTGCTTGCGGAGGAAAGCTGGTCAACCTCTCAAAGGAGAAGGGCCAGGAGCCTGTTCCTCAGTTGGCTTTTATTGGGTTCAATTTGCACAGGAATACAGGTAAAGCTCATCAATCATTGTCAGGCAGTAAGAATCCAACAATAGATGACATACAAAGAACTCTGAAGGCTTATTCTGAGTCAGGGTCAGATAGCTAAAGGGCCATAAAACTTTGGGGAAACAAACTCTGTACTTGGACCCTTATCATTTAAATTGAGGGTATTAGCAAAGCAGGTTTCACAGGATTTTATGCATTCTTTCCTAGGCCTGATTGCTCCGGGGAACCTGCCCTTTCCAGTATAGGGCCGCACCCACCTCCGGCATTGTTTCAGGCTTAAGTCAGGTAGGGGATACAGGCAGTGAAGATATTAGGAGACTGCTCAGAGACAGAATGAGGACTCAGGCTATGTCAAAGCCAAGGGGTGAGGCTACATCACCCCCTTTTTCTATAGTCCCCCAAGTCCTTCCCTGAGGGCCCCTTCATGACCGTGTCTGTCTTAGGTCATCTCTCCCTGAGGAATCTTACCTCAAGGGAGACCCTCACACAGAGCTACTTTAAGCTCTGTGTGATATGCAGAGGTGATCACTAAATTATTTTTTTTATCATGCCAAAGAAGTTGACAAGGAAAAGACTCTGGAGAATCAGTAAGATCCTAAATATCTTTCTTTCTGAATTGTTTTTCTGAAATTTTTAAAAAGAAACAAGCAAAGAACTTTACTTCTTGTGAATCTAAAGATTTTTTTATTGTGTCAAACATTTAATTACTCAGACACATAAATCCACATGCAATTAACCCTGAATTGTAAATTAGAACTAAGAACTTGATAAAGAAAGTTTCATGGAAATTGAGATACTAAATTTATATATTTTAGCTTCAAAGAAATAACTTTTTATAAACCTAATGCAGTTGGACACTTTGTTTTAAGGTTATTTGCATATACCTTCAATGAGGAAGAATTCAGTGCTTTAAAATCAACAGTGCTTTTAAAACCTTACATTTTCAAGTTTTTCTAATCTGTAACCCAAAATTTCCCATTCCTTGTCCATGCTATACCTCTTCTTCTGCCTTCCACCACAAAGAACCTTGCCAAGTCAGCTGTAAAGTCAATTTTCTGGCAAAACCGAGAAAATGAATACACTTTAGTCAAAGCAGCCTACTGACAGCAAGGAGAATCAAGGCCAAAAACAGGGTCATATTTATATATAGAAAAATAGAAACAAAGGGCCAACAGTCTGGCTATTTAAACAGGCAGAAGAAGAGGAAAGAATATTGGAGATTTTTGTGGATCGAAGTAGAAACTTCTAAGTCTTAATGCAGAATTTTATTTTTACAAAGAGAAAATTTTAAATGATACAAGGATATATATATATATTTTTTGCCCAAATGCTATGTCAGCCAAAGTCATTAGATCTACTTTGAAAGATAGGTCACTTCTTTGAGTTTAATTTGCTTTTACCAAGGGGAAATGTGGGTGACTTTTGTGTATGTTTTATTTAATTGCAAAGTGTTCATTTACCTTATGAATGGTTAGGTAACTATGTGTGAGCCTCACCTTTTTTTTTTTTTTTAAATAAAAACCTCAGAGACTTGACAATTAACTACCCGCTCATATATTTTGTTACTTAGAGGGATCCCTAGGAAGTCATCTTAATCCTTCTGGTTCCAAGCCTGAGCCTCACTCCTGGCAGATGGATCTGCGCATTGGGCAGTCAGGGGGCAGTCAGGGGACAACCATGCAGCACGGGAACACTAGCGGAACATTGCTAACATCCAAAGAGATGTTTAAATTCCCAAGAAGAACACACCATTTAGTCATCTTGTCACAGGTGGGCACAGGTAACCAGGTTCTTGGTGATCGGGACAAAGAATTGAACTGAACACCCGGAGTCTATAGCAGAGAACATGGGAGCAGGCCAACTCCCAGCAGAGATTGACCTCATGGGCTGGAGGGATTCTGTTCTTGGAGGGCAGATCCTTCCTGGCTGGTTTTGGCAGGCTCTAACTGCACATGTACAAGTAGTTGTATAACTTTAAAGCTACTGCACATGTGGTCTCCCATGATTTTCCCTGATTTGCCTCCAGGGAAGGGGATCCCACAATGTTACCAAATGGACCCCTCCTTCTCCTGAGGTCCCCCTGTACTAGGTTTGCCTTTCCCATTGCTAGAGAATTATAGCTTTCCATGTTAGAGACTGGTGAAAAGGAAAGGAATTATTTATTCAAGTTATACAGACCTAAGAGTAATGACTTAATGTCTTCATCAAAATCCCAAAGTCCCTTAAAACACCTACAAACACACACAGTCCTTCCTTCCCCCACCTTTGCCCGGTCTGGGGTACTGTATCTCAGGAAAAGAAATAGAAAGCTGCGTGGTGATTCTTTGCTAAAGTCG
>PVKM010025177.1:0-20093 GCA_004027735.1 Carollia perspicillata
TGTACCCACACCCCCGCCCCCACTCCTCATCTCCAGGTCTGGGGAGGAGGGATCCCTTCCTCTGCCTGCTCACACCTCCCAAGTCCCAGACCCTGGAGAAAAAACGGGACCTTTCTTCCCGGGTTTCTCTAAGACTCTGGGGAGCCCATGAGCGTTTTGATGCTGACTGGCGCGGGTTTCCAACTTCCGGGGCCGGGATTTGGAGGAGAGCTGGGGAGAAAAACAGACACTAAGGAATGGTTGACTTAAGTCCAAATGAAAAATTTAACGAAACCTTTGTGGCCTCCTCGGTCAGCCCCCAACTCACTCAAGGGCAGAAAGGATGGCAAAGAGATGGCAGGTCGCATAGCAACTAAATTTCCTCCACTCCTTTCTTCTACTCGATTCTTTTATTCATGCTCATATTGGAATTGAAGGCTTTGTGTTGTGTGGGCGCTGCATCTTCCCCAGATGATTGCCAGCCAGGGCTGGGCTGAGCCCCTGGCAGGAGAAGGCCCAGATCCTCTCTTACCCCTCACCACCACGCCCCCTGGCTCTCGGAGAGCTGCCCCTGCTGGCCACCAGCAGCCGGATCCAGCACCTGAACCTGTGGTTCTTATCGGTGGTGGTCGTGGTGGTGGTGGTCTGCCCCCACCCCAGCTAGGGGGGTCAGTTGGCCCGACAGGGCAGCAAGAGGCATCCTCTCTAGTTGTCCCGCCACCCACTTAGCTTCCCACTACCATGAAAGGCACGATGGACCTAGCTCGAGTCACATTGCTGTCCGCTCTTGCAGGTCAAGATCTGGTTCCAGAACAAGCGCTCCAAGTTCAAGAAACTGATGAAGCAGGGCGGGGCAGCTCTGGAGGGGAGCGCGCTGGCCAACGGCCGGGCGATGTCTGCCGGCTCGCCGCCCGTGCCACCTGGATGGAACCCCAACTCCTCATCCGGGAAGGGCTCCAGCGGCAGCGCGGGCTCCTACATCCCCAGCTACACGTCGTGGTACCCTTCGGCGCACCAAGAAGCTATGCAGCAACCCCAACTCATGTGAGGTAGCCCCCCGTTCCCGCCGGCCTCCTTTCTCTTCCCCCTGGTCCGGCCCCTCTCGCCTCCCGGTCCATCCACCCGGTCCGTGTGCCCTGGACCTGGAGAAAGGCCCAGCGGGAAGGAAGAAGGGGCTGTGAAGGCAGGACACCACCGCCTCCTCAGAGCCCCTCTCGGTCTAGACTGGCTACTTCCCTGGTCCCCACACTCTCGGCCGGAGCCCCTGCCTGGGCCGGGCGTGACCGCAGAGAATGACGGGAACGCAGTCACAGCGGCGGGAGACGGCCAGCGCAGCGAGGCAGCCCGCTGGGCCCAGCCTGTCGGACTGGACCCACGACCCTCACCCAGCTGTGCGGGACTATCAGGAAAAAAAACAAAAGCAATGTAGAAAAAGCAAAAGCTATTTTCTGTCCTGTCCGTCTCTTGTCTCCTTTCGCTCCGTATCTGTGCGCTGACAAGTCGAGGTCCTCGTCTGTCCGCTGTTGTCATTCTCCGACATCTGAAAAAAGTCACCAGGTCCAGGAGGCACGGTCCACCTGGCCGCCCAGTTCCAGATACTGGGATGCTTTGTCTTTTGAGACCTTTTCCTGGGCCTGCCCAAACATCTGTGTAGCTCATTCTAGAACTGGGGGAAATTAGAGGGAGGGGGGTTTATTTATTGAGAAATGGACTTCGCCTGAGGCTCAGTGTTGGCCCGTGCGCGGTTCTGTAGGACGGGAGGATCGAGCTGTCCAAACATACCCATTACTTTAAATGCACTCGGGAAAAAAAACAGATAAGGAGGACCTGGTGATTTTTAACTTATACAGTAACTTTTGTACTTCGCTGGTATAGAGAGGTTGGAGCTGAATGATTTGCATATTTTCCATTTCCCACATTATTTTAAGAAAGAAATGAAGCCAACACAATTTCTCATCTAGAGAAGAACGCTTAGTCTCCTTGCCTGGACAAGAAGGAAACTCTGAATTCTCCTTAGGGAGAAGGAGAGAGAGGACCCATGGGCATCCGTGAGAAAACAGGCGGGGGTGAGCAAGTGCCCCAGTGCCCATGGGCATTAAAGCAGGACAAAAGCAGCTTTCCCACAATCCCCAGAGGCTCGACCAGAACAATTCCAGTCACCACCCCGAACGCACAGTCTCCAGTGCAGGATCTAATCGCTGTACATAGTATTATTGTTGTTGTTAATTATTATTGTTATTATTATTGTTCTGTAAACATGTTGCACAAGCTTAGCTTTTTTTTTTCCTGTTCCGTTGTGTGTGGCTGTAAAACCTGATGCTTTGTGAAATGAGAATCTTGACATTTTACTTGTGAAATTTGGAAAATGTGATCAATTGAAATCAACCGTGTTTTGTGTTCTCTATGTCAAAGTTTAGTTTTATATTGAGAATGTTAACTTATTGCTTTGTATCTTGGAAAAATGAACTTTGTAAATAAGTTATAAAGTTTCTTTGAGACAGTAAAATTATGGTTTCGAGAAAGAGCTGCTGTATCGTGTGCTGTGTGAGAGGAGCCAGTATCTGGGCCAAACTTCCCCCTCTGGGGGCACCACGCAGGGGCAGGGACCCTGGCTCCAGGCATGCCAGAATGAGGGACTTAGGCCTGCAGGGCACCCTCAGGGGCAGTTCTTCTTGCCTAGAGCCCAGCTCCTGACCGCCAAGGGGACTGATCCCTCCCTAAGTTAGAAGGGTCCCTGGGAAGGGTTCCTGGGACAGGGGATCGGGAACAGGTGCGGCATGGCAGAGCCTGGGCTCAGGAACCAAGGGGGCTGTGAAGGCCGGCTGACAGGAGGAGATCAAAGCAGAACTCAAAGACAGCCGGCCTGTGTGATTTTAGTGATCCCCATCTCTCTCTCTCTCTCACACACACACACACACACAGCCACCTTGCAGGAGCCCTAGAAGCCTGGAGACCCCGACACCGGACTTTGCCCCTCGCCTCCGCGGGGATCTGGCCTCTGCAATTTTGCTTGCCAGGAGGGCCCTGGATTTCGATGCCGAAAAGACGCGGCCAGACGCCTTCAGGATACGTCTGTCAGGCCACCAGCCAATCAGTCACTGAGCTCCGGGGGACAGTGTCAAGGCTCTACCCGGGGGCCCTCCGCAGTGACTCCTACCTGCAAGGGCCCATCCACAGGGAGAGGCCCGTTCCCGCTTAATGACCCCCGGCTTTCTGTCTGTGCCTGGGAGAAATGGAGGAGGCAAGGGAGGGACGGGTGGGCTCCGTTTACTCGTCGGAATCAGAGGGCTGGCCAAGTGAAGCCCCTCACCCCAGCCCGAACGTCTCCGGGCCAGGCGGTTAAGAGGGCACCTCCAGTGAGCCGCTCAGAGTAGTTCTCTCTAGATGGACTTGAGCTGGCAACAGGTGAACCTGCCTGGCTCCCTTCTCTGCCCCGCGGCCCCGCACCTCCACCCAGCCGCAACCCCAGGTCCCGCGGCCGAGCTGAGGAAGTTGAGGAAAGCCGCGGGCCCCTACGGGCTGCTGGGAAGGATTCCGCTTCCCTCACACCCGCCCTCAGACCTCGGCCCTCCACCTTTGGGGCTCCCCTTTGCAGCGCGCGGTGGGGAGCAGAGTGGGGAAGGCAATGATCTGTGTTGTGACAAGCACCCATTTTTCAATTGGTGCTGGTGAAAGATCAGATGCGCCGGGCTCTTCCGACGCCCTTTGGGAAGGGGAGGGGAAGTGGCGGGGGGGGGGGGAGGAGGTGGTAGAAAGCAGGGAGGCAGTAGGGGATGGAGCCTGGGACCCTGAGGCCTTTTCTGGGCCTGGGAGTGGGGCTTTTCTTCCCCCGCAGGTCTCCAGAACCTGGAGCGCAATTAGGAGACCGGAGACCTCAGAGACCAAGGTGCTCACGCGGACCGGCCTCGAAGCTGAAATAGGGAGCCGATTGCTCTGGCTGGGCTCTGGCGCCAGGACACAGATCTGACTACATTCGTCTTCCCTGCAAGATGAGCCTCTGCCAGCGAGGAGCTTTTGGTAGATTTCTCTCGTGCATCAGAATCGGGTTCCTCAGATGGCAGCCAGTGCCCAATGCCTGAAGCCACAGGCAAAATCTATTTGGTCAAGCGGATTTTAATACTTTGATATATTAGCTTATACTAATTTAATAATCTCTTGCTAACAGTTCAAATAGAGAAATTATTAGTTTTAGCTAAACGAAGGCGGTCTTTAGTTAGGCTCTATTATAATTATAAGCAGTTGTACTTTTAAAAAATGTTAATCTCAATATAGGCCTAATTAATGCTGCCTTGTTACTGACAAGTAGTTCATCAAATATCTGATTCAAAGATTTTCATAATGAGTATATTAATTAAACTATGAATAATCTAAAGGTGGTTATATTTAAACAATACCTCATTATAATGATTAAATACTGATTTCGAATACTATGTCTTAACAATTGTCACTTAGAAAACACAACCTTTCCTTATGTATGAGTCTGTAATGGCAAAATGCAATTTTGGGATTTTTCCCCTTGTTCAAAAAATGTGAACCTCATTTTAAAACACTTCTGAAATAGGTTACACACAGCTTAATGATTATCAAAATGACTCTTTTCTGCAAAAAAAGACCCCAAAGTGCGTGTACAGCTGCAAACCCAAGAGGGTCAGCATCATTTCACTGTATTCTCTTCTTGATTACAAGCCGGGCCCATCAAACACAACATAATTACAGTAATTTCAGGTTTATTTATTCTAATGCAGTTTCCCCATCTCTCTGGTAATTATGAGCAATTTTTTCGCCCAGGGAATCTTTTTGCATTAACAAAAGAGATAACGCACTGAAAGCCAAATTTGCTGTGCATTGAGAAAAGGAAAAAAAATCAAATAGGTACGAGCTGCCATCTCTGCAATTCTCTGGTACCGGAGCTGGCAAATTGCTTGCAGGTGTATGGAGCAAGCTTGTCAATGGCCGGGCCTCCAAATTAGCAAATGCACAGCATTGAAGTAATGAAGACAGACTTAGCAAAATTGCCAAACAACAGATACCTCTTTAATATCTTCTCTCTCACACACACTCGCTCTGAAAGGGGTAAGGGTAGAGGTGGAGGGGCAAAAGCAATAATCCAACTCCCCTCCTCACTGGTCTTGGGTTCCACAAACCTGAAACCAAGTGGTCCTGCTAGTAGTCTAATTGTGGAAGAACCCAGCTCCTAAATCTAGGCAAAAGTTTTCAAAAATATGAAATGGAAAACATATTTATATAGTTCACAGCTTTCCTTCATTGGCCATCATGTTTTAGTTTTATTTCTTTCTTTTTGGGATCTGCACCTGGGCTTGAACAGCTAGCTTGAAGAGCCTTTCCTATTCTGCACCAATTTTAAGAGCCACAAAAAAGTTTTAAATTGCCCCCCAACTATATGCACAGAAGTACAATTTTATTCCTAGAGTCAACTGATGTAGAAATTACCTAAATCTCTCCCCTTGAAGAAATCATCGATTTCTGTCACCTAGAGAAAGCCAGGTCTTCATGCTGAATATAGAACCTGAGATACTTGATCCCAAGAAAAACTGGACAGAAAGAAGCAACCCAGGCCTCCAGCTATGTATTTTTTCCTGCTATCCATCTCTTTCATTCTGTATCTTTTAACCGATTTCAGAATTCTCTAGAGTTTTTGTCATCCTACATCTGGGTTAATCATCCTGAAATCAAAGACTCAAGCAAACTTTTCTGCTCCCGTTCCCTCACGGCCATAGAAGCTTCCACCCAAATGCTGTACAGAAGGTAAGGGGCTCTCCCTCCCACAACTCAAAGAAAGCTTCCTTTGGTTCCCCGCTCTGCAACAAACCCCATCTCCAGTGCGGACAGGCGAACCGTTCTAAAGGGTGCCTTCCTCAGGCTAAAGAATCATGTCACCCCACCCACTCCTTCCTTACCTCCCCCCTCAGCCCCCAACCTTTAGGGATTAACACTTCCTGAAACATCAAGTATTTTAATAAAAAAGGAAAAAAATAATCCTGACATCGCTGACAAGAAGTTTTGATGGAAGAATTAGCTGGTGCATACATAATCACTCCCCCACCCTCCTACTCCCGGAGCGGGAGCCGCCACGGCGGGCACAGCTCAGCCTTCCAACCCTCTGAAAAATGAAACCGGTTTCCACCCTTACCTTCTTCAGTGTCAATTTCAGATAATCTGGCCACAATCTTTGCTACATCAAATCAAAAGGGTCGAAGGCGGCTTTTGGCTGGGAGAATGACAGGAAAGAAAAAGGCAAAAAAAAAAAAAAAAAAGAGGAAAAGGAAAAATAGGAAATACAAAACCGACCAAACCAGCGCAGAACAAAACCAGAAAACCAAAAAGAATCCCCCAGCCCCATCTTCCTATCCTGAGAGTAAAGAGTGGAAAGAGGTCCCCAGGACCAGGCGCCTCCGAGCACCGCAGGCTTTTTGCAGCGCTGTGCTTGCAAATAGGACTGAAATTTTCGGCTATATAGCCTCTGTCTTTATAGCTGATGAAAAAAATTGCAGATTATTAGCATAAATGTTTACTCTTCATTACGCTGATGACATTGTGCACTCGAGATCTTGGTAATCTTTGGGAAAATTATGAGTAATTTTTAAAAATTTTAAAGCAGCAGCAGTTACCATGCAATTCAGGCTAATTCTGCGTAGGCTCCGAACGGATATAATTATCGAGGAGTCAAGATGTTATGCTAAAAACTATGCATTGATATTCCCATTTATTATGTACATACAACTTTGACAATGTTGATGCTTGAAATAGCAGGAAATTGTCTTGCGCAAAAATTACAGTCCATATTAGGACATCTGAAATTGCGAAGAATTATATAGTAATTGCAGGCTTTCAGATGGGAGAGCCAGAATGCTCAAACTAGTGCAAATGTGGATAAAATTACAGATCAGAGCAAAAATTAGGGGAAAAGGGGGTCTGGGATTTTTCAGGTTGGCTATAGGATTCCGGAAGTGTCTAATGCCACATGATTGCTGCAGCTTTAGGGTAGATATTCATGCTTCGAACAGCGCCTTGGCCAGGGTGGCTTCAATTGAATTTCTTGGGCTTTTTCTTTTAATAGGAGCAAATGAGAAAATTGGCCACCCAAGGCAAATTTTTGCTGTTGTCCCGTGTACATGTCGGGAAGAGAAGCCCTTGCCCCGCGTGTGTCTGCTCTCTCTGGCTTGGATGCCCCCGAGGCCCTGGCTCCCACCCTAAATGCGGCAACTGAGCATGAAAGTGACTGAGCCGTATTCCCCCCGCCACCCCCTTCCACCCCCCACCCGCCCTTACACCTCTTCCTTTCTTTTTCTGTACGGTTCTCCCCTCCTCCTTCCTTTGGCCCCTTTCCCGGGTTTTTGCAACCCGGGTGGGGCTTCAGAATTTGCAGGCCGGACCCGTAGGGAGGGAGGCGTGGAGCAGGGTGAGCGGGCAGCTGGTTGACTGAGAAATTGCTGTGAGGCGACCCAGGACCACAAGACAGGGTGCTGGCTGCCTCCCAGTGAGGGCGCGCAGGAGCCTGCTATCTGGAGGCTTTGGGACGGAGAAGCAGCTCAATTAGGTCCTCGGGGCCAGCCCCGCCACCACCCAGGCTCTGCTTCTGGTCTCCGACGCCCCGGGTTAGCGCCCCCAGAAACACTCAGGCCCCGATTGGGCGGCGCTTCTCTCGGGCCGGGAGACTCCCTGTGACTTTAAGAAGCCGCAGCTCGGGCGGCGGAGGCGCGGGGCGGGGCGGAGGTGGGGGGGGGGGCAGGAGCGAGGCCACAGCTCGGAGCGGCAGGGACTGGGCCAGGCGCGACGTGCCTTGGCTCCGAAAGCGGAGAGTTCGTCTGTAGGGGCCTGAGACTCCCGGACCACAAACTCGGCGGGAGCGGACGGCCCGCCACGTTTGCTCCGTGCCGCCCCGTCTCCTCTCCGGGATCACCCCCGCGCCCTGCACGTTCAGTCCTTCCTCCCTTTTCTTCCCGGATGTCCTAATCCTCGGCCCCGAGCCCCTGGCCGCCTCCTGGAGCCATCCTCCACCTCCCCCGGCTCTGCGGTCAACCCTCACAACCGCGCCCCCGTCCCCCAGCTCCCGGGGCCGGCCCGTCCCGTCCCGGTCCCGGACCCAGCCAGGGGCACGGAGGCTCCTGAGGATCCCCAAACGGGCCTCCGGAGAATCCCGGGACCGCCTCCCTCCGGCCGGCACACTGCTGAGACACCGCAGTGTTCGCAGTCCGGCCCGACCCGCGGGCGCAACGCGGGGCCGGAGCCCGAGGCGGGAGACGCTGCGCGCGCTCTCCCCGGGGAGGCGCCGCGGGGCAGCTCCTGGAGACCTGTCTGCAGTCTCCGCTCGGGAGACTGAGTGTCTCCCTCGCCCCGCCCGGCCTCAGGCCCCAGGGCGGAATGTAACATCTTGTAATGTGACAATCACTGACAAACCCGTACCCGGGAGGGGAAATCCCGCCGGGGGTGCCTCCGAGGGACGCGGGGCCTCCGCATGCGGCAGCGCCGGGGGTTCGGAAAGAGGGCGGGGCAGCGGGTGAGGCTCGCAGGTCAGAGCCCAGGTGGGGAGGAGGGTCTGAGTCGGGGAGGCTCCCCTGGGGCGGCCGTTTCGGGGGACAGGATCCTGCCAGAGCCCAGTCTGACCGAGCCAGGGGGCGCCCCACCCACCCGCTTCCCGCACCTGGGACCCCAAAGTCGAATGCAAAGGGACCTGTACAAGAACGAGAAAATTTGTAGGTTAATTCTCAAAGAGGTCTCTGACTCCACTGCAGGTTTAAGGTACTGGTGGTCGCTGTTTGGCGGGAAAGGAGCTGGCTTGTGACTTGGGAGCAAGTGCTTGGGACCCGGTGGAGGTGGAATGAGTCCGGAGGGAGTGTCGGGGTGCGGGAGCTGTTCTCGGGTTTTACGGTCAGTGCGGACGACTCTTCTCGAAAGGCAGAGGGTCTTTCTGCTCCCCGACACCCTCCTCCTTCGCGGGGGTTTCTAACCGCGCAGGGGGCCATTTGACCACTTCCACACTCTTTACCCCTCTTGGTCCCTCTCCCCCTTTCTACTACCAAATTGTTTGTAAACAAAGCTGCAGCCTTCTCGCGCTCTCTCCGCCCGCAGCAAACCTGATACTTCTCCCAAACTCGCCCCACCACGCTCGGAAGTCCTCACTCAGGACGGATATTCACAATTTTCACAAGTAATCCTGAAAGAAGGCTGAGGGGAAGCTTCCTAAACGGTCCCACATTGCAGCCGCGCTGATTAGGCCGGGGATTCTTTCCCTTTTTTCTCTGCCCTCCCCTGCCCGCGAGCGGCAGGGCGGGCGGTTGGAATTCTGGGGGTGGCCGGCGGCTGGGGGGGGGGGATGGGAGGAAAGGGGAGGCCGGCGCGCCCCGGCTGCCAGCCTCCGCAAATGGAAATCAGTGCCAGCGCCCCTTAGGAGCTGGGAGCAAACCTGCCAAGAGGTGGAGCGCAGAGGGTCGGCCACCCCTCACTCTTCGGCTTCCCTCCCCCGGCTTCCCAGCGCTTGTCATATCCTGTCTCTGGCCTGATATTTCACGCGAGCGAATGGGAGGGAATTGCAATGAAGATTTATGTGTGCTCTGAGTGTGACTGGTTTCCCAGCGTAAGGAGACGAGACCGCTGCTTCCCATTTCCATTTTTCACTCGCGCTTTGGGGAGCGCAGTAGGGAGCGGGGGGAGCTAGTCTGCGCGGCGGCGGGCTGATCACAGGGCTCGGTGTCTCCCAGCGGGCCAGGAGACTGTGAGAAAGGCTTGCCAGAGCTTTGCCCCCGGAGGGCTGGAGCCGGCCCCCGCCTACCCCAGCCAGGCTTTGTTTCTCCGCTCTCTCACCCCTCCCTCTCGCGCTCCCTCACTTCTGCCGGGCGCATCCTGGCTTTCCCTCCTTTCGCCCCTCTCCTGGACTGCGGAAACGCCCCCTTCCTCTGGCCTCTGCACCCTTCTGCCCCCTACTTCGCGGGTTTCCCGGGGACAGGCGCGCCTTGGCCCGGCCCGACCCCGCCGCCGCCGGGTGCCAGGTTAGGTGACTCCGGCGAGTCTGTGGGGCCTCAGCCCACCCCGGAGCCGGGGCCGCCAGCCCTCCCGGCTCCCAGGCTTGCTCATGCCAAGGCCTGTTGCGTGAATCCAACTTGGGCTGACATTCCCTGCCCCGGGCGCTCCGGCGTAGGCCTCTTAATCATCTTGTCTGCTGCAGATCCTCGACACCAGCCAATTTACTACCCCGTCTCTCCTTGCTGGTTTCAGGAGGGGGAGGGGAGAGCTCACAAAGGAGGGGAGCGCTCAGTAAACCGCAGGAGGAAGGCTGGCACCAGCTGTTGGCACTCAAAGAAAACCACGGAATTTGGAGTTCGGGGGAGGGAGAGCAGGAATGGAGGCCTGCTAGGCAGCGGCTGCTTCGGGAAGCCAGAATCGCGAGGTCAATGGGATTCAGCCCAGGCCACCCTAGCCTGGGAAACCACCCAGGAATGCAGACGGACACAGAGTTGTGTAACCTCCCCGTCTTCTGCAGAGCTCCAGGTCTCTGGACCATACCCTGTGGTAGATCGCACTCGGTGCAGTCCCCAAAACAATCTGGCCAGAAACGTTGGAGTTCCTCTCAGGAGAATGCCACTGGGCTGAGCAAGTCACTCCTGTCTGATGTCTGTTTTCTTGGCAGAGGTGAGTTGAAGAGACACAACAAGGATGACCTGATGGGCATCCTAGAGAAGAGGAGGCCTGGATCTGGCAAGCAGGGTTCTCTGGCTTGCCCCCAACCTCCTCTGCAGTAGAGCCTCCTCCCTTCAGAGGGGTTGCCCAAGGTTCAGGCTTCCATGTTGGAGAGGGACAGAGTCTCCCAGCCCTGGGGTGCTGCTCTTCCACACAAGGTGAGGCTGGAAAGGCCTGTGGCTAACTGTGAGCCTCATGATGGTAGGCAAAAGTAAAGCCTCCCTGTTTGGGGGCACGGGGCTCAAACAATATACTACACAGGGAAAATGTATTGAGTGCTTACTCTACCCCAGGCACTGTTGTACATCCTTGCCCAATTACATGCTTACAACTCTGAGATAGCTCTTTTTATGTTTCCTGTCTTATGGATCCTCACACTGCAACACAGAGAGTTGAAATGGGTAGCCCAACGTCACACAGTGAATGATCAAAGCCTGAGAGCTGCTACCAACGGTGGGCCCCAGTGCTTTCAAGAAAAGAACTTTAAGTTCAGGCTGGCATTACTCACTTTCCCCTGGCCTTTGCAGGGAATTCGATGAAGTAGGGTCACTTCCAAAGTTGGAAGCTAGTTGGGTGGGAACCGAGGTGGTAAATCAAGCTGAATGATGTGTGGGTCTTTCCCCCGGGGAGTGTGAGCTAGAAAGGTGCCATTTGCACAGCAGTGTGCATTAGTCTCCATGTGAGTGTGCACGTGTGTGAGTGTGCGTATGTGGGTCTGTATCAGTGTGTGTGAATTTGTCATGCATGTGAGTGTGTCATTCAGTGTGAGTGTGTGACTGTGTGTGTGTGAGCGTGTAATAGTACAGATGTGTCTGCTGGAGTCACAGTGTGTGATTGTAAGTGTGCTAGCGAAGCCCTGTGCCCCGAGGTCACCCTGCATTCCTGAGCTGAACCCGGGTCTCCTGAGGGCCTGGGTGACTCAGTGAGTCTGGGCTCAGCTATCCCCAGAAAGGCCGCGGGGCGACGGGGCGGTGGGAAGAGTCCAACCTAGGGGTCTGACTCGGGCTGCGGCAGCGTTCAGGCCCTGGCCGCGGTTTCCCCGCGCGGCCGGGAAGTACTGCCCCACCAGCACCGCGGGCGCCGAGGCGGCAGAGACCGCCCAGGCGCCGGTCGGGCAAGGCGGGCGGAGGGGCGGAGCCGACAGGCGCTGAGTGACTCACCGCACCTCGACCTGGGGAGCCCCGCGTCCGGACGCGGATGGGGGTACAGCGCGCACGTTCTGCTGGGCCCTGAGCCCAGGGAGCCTGTCCCTTCGCTTCGCCGGACTTCACTGCGCTCTCGGCCTTCTGAAGACGTGAAGGTCACTCCGGGCTGACCAGGTTCGCAGCCGCGGCTCGAGCTTCCAGGGTTTGACACCAAGGTAAAAACGCACACGTCCCATGAAAACAATAATTTATTTAAATAATCTCTTCATATTGTAAAATCAACATTAAGAGCATGTTGTTTTCATAATAAATAACCCCAAAATACCTTTCATTTCAAGAACAAAGACTTCAGGATAAGATATAAGAAACCCAAATCAGTAGCTTAGTTTAACAGAAAATTTTCTGAACCAGAGGGGCTTCTGAGGTCACTGCTCATCCGCAGTTTTCACAAGTGGGGGTTTACAAAAAAGTCTGAAAAGATGAGTATTTTTATACAAATAAATCAGTGGGAAAATCTGCACAGACACCTTTATTTACAAACTCCATGTCGAAGTCCAGGCTAATAATCCTAAATAGGTTTTTAAAAAAGATAATTTAAACACATTTTTTGCAGTGTCCACATATTAAAAAATCATTTTTCCCCAACATCAAAATGAGGTCATCCGCAAAGGCACCTAAACTTTTAAAAAATAAAAAAATAAAATAAAAAAAAACTCCACTGGTCATGAATGAGGAGAGCGCTAAGGGGCAGAGTTCCTGGCCTGGAGAGAACTAAGGCGGGAGAAGGACGGGGCTCCGAGGGCTGGAAACCACAGAGAGGGGAAGAGCGGCGGGCCGCCGGGGTCACCGAGGCGAGTGGGGGAGGGCGGGCCGCCAGGCGGGACCCGGGAGGTCACCAACCCGGGCGGACCGCGTGGAGCCTGGGGGCGGTCGAGGAGAAAGGAGCTTCAGAGCGCTGGGGAAGCCTCGCGGGCGGGGGAGGAGTCCCTTTCCCGGATTCAGCTCGTGGCCCGCGGCGACAAGGGCGCCGGACAGCCTGGCCGGGAGGGGAAGCGAGGGGAGGCAAGTCTGAGGCGGGGCTCAGGTCGGGAGGGCGGCCGTGGCCCGCGGCTTTCACTGTGGTGCAGCAGCCGGGGGCCTCCGGGAGGAGCCTGCCCATTCCCGGCCGCTCCGTGGCCACGCGAAGGATCAGGGCTTGGGGCAGGGCATCCCGGGCCATAACCTCCGGTAGGGATGGCCTTGGCGGGCCAGCTGAAGAGACCCTCTGGCTTGGGTGCGAGCACTGTCGGGTCTCTGCTCTCAGTCTTTGGCGCAGTCTCCCTGGGGTTAGAAAATCGTGCCGGCGCTCACTGGGGCGCCCCCGCCGCCGTGGTGGTGGTGGTGGTGGTGTGGCTGCGGGGTCTGCGCCGGGTGCAGCAGCGGCGCGGCCGCCTGCAGGTGTGAGGCGGAGCCCGAGGTCTGGTGGTACCACGGGTAGTTGCCCAGGAAGGCCGAGGCTGCGCTGCTCGGGCTGGAACCGGAGCTGCCCGCCCCGCTGCCTCCGCTGCCCGGGCCGCCGCCGCCCCCCATCCGCTGAGGCGCGCCGAAGTCCCAGGAGGCCGGCGCGGAGACCGGCGGCGAAGCGCAGGGTGGCGAGGCGCTGGCCCCAGGGTGCTGCTCCGTGGGGATCTCACCGCTTTTCCACATCTTCTTGAACTTGGATCGGCGGTTCTGGAACCAGATTTTGACCTTTGTAGAGAAGGGACCCGAGCATCAGTGGAGGAAACTCAGCACGGAGCAAGGAAGGGGAGGAAGCTTAGAAAGACCGACAGCAAGAGGTGGGCACCGAGCACTCCGGGCGCTGGGTCCGATCGCGTGCCGCGGCGTGAGAGGGCTGCGATGATTTCCACTCCATTGGGTGGTCATCTCAAAAAGCCTAAGACCGCTGGTGCTCGCGCACCGTGGTGATGTAGACACGGGGAGGAGGTCAGGAGGGCCAATTATTTTACCCGCTTAATCAGTAGCGCAGAGAAAAGGCAACGTGGTGCCAGTTTGTGCCCACCTCGTCCTTACCCTGGGGGATTTCAGCTTCTAGTGTAGAAGTTTACACCACCCAAGGCGCGGACCTCGAAATCCTTAAGGTTATTATTTTAAAAGATATACTTAAAACACTGTCCCGAACCCGCCTGCTCTTCAGCCATTCTAGACCAGCGCCCTCCTCACCCTTCCCCCCCACCCCCAGCCCGTCCGCAGCCGCGAACCCTCACCTGAGTCTGGGTGAGGCCCAGAGACGCGGCCAGCTCGGCTCGCTCGGGCAGTGCCAGGTATTGGGTCTTTTGGAAACGCCGCTGAAGAGCCGCCAGCTGGAAACTGGAGTAGATGGTGCGGGGTTTCCGGACTTTCTTTGGCTTCCCGTTCACTATCCGAATTTCAGGCTCGAGGTCCTCTTTCTCTGCAACGAATCGGAATCGTGAGAACTGCGCACTCTGGGAGCTCAAGAGTTCCCGCGCGCGGAGAGGCCCGGCGTGGGACTTGGCCGGAGCCGGGAGACGGATTCTCAGGCGCAACTTCGCAATGCGCAGAACGGTGCCGGCACCGACCTCGGAAGCTGGGCCCTCCAGCAAAGGGGAAGACAGGCGCGCACTGGAGAGAAAGGAGAGGCAGGCGGCAAGGGAATGAGGTTACCACAAGGCATGCACCGCGGCCCGCAAGTCCACCCGGTCCGACAAGTTGAGCTCGGAGGGACGTACCCAGTGACCCTCGGCAGGTTGGAGGTTAAGAATGGGGAGGACGCGGGCCGGGCCGGGCCGGGCCGGGAGCAGGTGGTGTGAAAACCCAGGGCTCCGGAAGGATCCCCGCCCCAGACATTTTCATCCCACCCATCTAGTAGCTAGACCGACTTGGCACCTTGATGCCAGCGTTATGCTTACCAGGTTCGTTGTTGGCCGGGGACGAACTGGTCCCATAGGGTGCGTAGGAGGTATAGGCGGCGGTGTATCCCAGGTCGTAGCCACTCTTGGCGGAGTAAGGGACGTTGTTGAGGCCGCTGGCGTGGTATTGGTAGGAACCCATGTGCGCGTAGGGCGAGCCCCCACTGCCGCCTCCGCCCGCCGGGTGCTGCTGGTTGGTGTAGTAGCTGCTGTCGGTAGCCGTGGACACCGGGAGGGTCGGCGACTCCTGAGGCTTGTGGAGGCTGCTGACGTTGCTGCTGCCCGGGCCAGCGCCACCACCGCTTGGGGGCTGCTGGTGCTGGTGGTACGTGCTGGAGGCCGTAATCTGGGTCGAGTGCATATCAGCCACCAGACTGTCAAAGACTCCAGTCATCCTGGCCCGGGACGGGAAAGAGCTGGGGTGGCCGGCACGAGGCGGGGAAGCGAGGCGCCTCCTCCGTCTCTCCTGTCCCCTCCAGCAGCCAATGTAATTACAGGGGGAGGGGGGTGTGGGGTGGGGAGGAAAACAAAAAATGTGGCAATGGTACAGGCAACTCCTCCCCCGGGGGAGGCGATCACCGTGCACAGCTCCGGACAGTTGCCGCCTGCCGCATCCTCTCTCCGCCTCTGGGCCCTCTCGGCTTCTTGCCCAACGCCCGCTCGGCCGGGGGGCGGCAGCGGAGGGGGGCAGGGGTGGCGGGGCTGGGCCGGGGCTCCGGGAGGCGGGAGGAGCTGAGCGGCCAGCAGCAGCTTTACGATTGTCTGCGGGGCGGGATCCTGCAGGGTGGGCATTTAACACTCATCACGTGTGCGCAGGCGACGTCACCTAGCAACAGCCAATCAGAAGCGCGGGGCCGCGAGGTTACGAGCACACTGGAACGCTGGGCGGGCGGGTGTCACAGGGCGGGCGCCGCGGCTGCTGTGGTCGCGGGTGCAGACAGGCCGCTGCTGAGTGTGAGCAGCGAGGTGAGGTCGGGTGGGGAGTTAGGGTGGCGGATGGCTGGCGGACAGGAGGCATGAAGACGGAGACTGGCATTTCCCATTCAGTGAACAAGTGCCAACCAATTCCAGTGATTCTTACCTGCAAGCCTGAGGTCAGCTTTCAAACGTTAATCAAAATAAAGCAGTCCCGAGAGCCGGGCCAATTCTAGCTACGTTTTTCCTCCAAGTGCTTGGCTCTTACTCTTCTTGCTAGCCACTCGGCACTTGACATAGTCAATTGATGTAAGTTATTCTTAAACCAGGTACTGTATATTAATACCTGCTCCCTAACTAACCCGCAGGGATATCAGGACTATTAATTAGATAACATTTAAACGATTTTCCTTGTTGCTTTAGAGAAAAGCTATATAAATTCAGAGGTATTATTACTAACGATATACTATTCGACATCATTTTTCCTTGTACTTTACTGACACGTGCAGATTGTGTGTTAGATGGCTAACTGACACCAGAAAATCTATCCCGGGGATTTCCTCTCTAGGTTGGAAAGCTACCAGACTAACCAAATGCTCTTCAAAGTTCACTTTAACTCTCAATTCTATGTTTTTACGAAACAGGAAGTGGAATAATGCTTAGGTGAGAGAGTCGTCTCCATACTCCAAGTTTTGGTAAATTGACGGAAAATAGAAAAATTTTATCTCATGCATTTAAACCTATTTTACGGTTTACCACTTTAGGACGCTGTTCCTCCCTACCTTTGCAATTTCTTCCTTGAGATCGGAAGTAGAGGCTTCATCCATGTCTCTACTTCCTGGTGGTTGGGAACTGTTGTCTGGAGTTGGGGGACGCGGGCCTTTACTGGACTCCCAAGTCCGCAGTTCCTGCGGCAGTACCTACCTTGTAGCGACACCTGCTGGAGGTGTGCATGGTTGCGGGCGGGCCCAGTAGACAGTCTAATCACGTTGAGGCGCCAGTTTCTGAAACCCCCCAAAAGAACAAAATAGTAATTAAAAGCCACAAAATTGTGGTAGTGCGAGCCATCTGAAGCGCCCCCTTCCTAAAGACATAACGTGTAGCTGGAAGAACTTGTTACAACAACTGCCTAATGGAAAACAAGTTGATACGTTGAAAAATATGATGTTTGGTTTTCTTCTCCAGAAAAAGCAAGTGTGTAATTAAAGCTACAGCATCCGCACAGCTCAGCCTCTGTGGAATAATGAGGAAGGTAATCCGCCTTCAAATCTGCCTGGATTTAGTTCCCAGCCTTCCTTCTGGTTAATGGAGAAGGGCAAGATGTTTAGAAACGCTTTGGGAGGCGGGGCTCACCACCACGGGACCATACTGTGGCATCTCTGCACTTCGTCTGCTGCTTGGTGGCCCCAGTTATAAAATTAAGCTAGAGATAATTTAATCAAGATTGCTCGCTTGTGTCTTGACTTCAAACTCCAAGTCTGTCTGTCACCACAATGGTAGCTGTTTTGATCTACTATAGAAATCTTTCCCCCCTGAAAATGAAATAAAAAAGATTCCATTGCAATCCTCTTGCCTTCTCTGTGTTCCTTTGTTCCCACCCTAAGCATGTCCTCCAGACTTTTTCATAGTGGTAAATGTGTTGTATTTTCTTTTCTCTGAGAACTTCCACTAATAGCCTTAATCCTGGTCAGCTGAGATCTAGAAAATGGCATCTTCCTGGAAGGAAATATGACTCCAGTTCTCTCTTAACTGGAAAACAAGGGACTATGTGTGTATGTAGGAGAAAGGGAGAGATAGAGAAAGAGAGACAGAAGCTGCAGCTGCATTTGCAGAATCAAGACTTGAGATAGTAATTCTGATTATCCAGACACAAATTTGGGTTTGCCCAAATTATCTGATTGCCACATCACAATATTCAAATTATTTCCTCACTTTGGTCTAAAGTCAAGGAATCAGTCCCATAAAAAACTGGTATTCTCATCCACAGTTCAGAGACTGATGGTCCTCTCTACAGTGCTGTGAGAAGAGTTGAGAGGGAACTCAGTGTGTTTGGGCGAACAGAGGTGCCTCCTTTCTCCCAAACTTCCTCCTCTGCCTCAGGGCAACATCTTTCCTCTTTTCTGCTTTAGGTTTTTTTTCTCTCAGCCCAGGCATTCTTCTACTCCACAGGGACCTAGAGTAGGATGGGGGATGGAGAGGAACTCAATGCCTCTGCTCTGGCCTTGTCATGTTTCAGTCCCATCGCTGAGACACTCTTGCTTTGGGTCCCGTGTCCACCAGTTTGTCTCCACAGCACCTTTATCAGGTCAATGAGTCTCACTGTCTTCTCATAAGGGAACCTCAGGCAACCCTTATCAGGTAAGGGCAGAACAGCAGGCGGAATCATCATGCCCATTGAATGGAGGAAGCCTGAGGCTGGAGGGCAGGCACAACTTCCTTTGAGTCAGGTAACCTTTCTTTCTCTGTTGCCATAGTGCAAGCTGCAGGTTATTTACTGTGAGCCGTGGTTGAAGAGCTCCTGGTTTCCAGGAGACCTCGAGTGGCCCTGGAGAACAGGTCACTACTTTCAGCTCCCTGCCCCATCACTGGCTTTGGGTCAGGATTTCAGGACTTAGGCAGTGCACTGTTTCTGCTCAATCCTTGGGCGACCGCCGTTACACAGAAAGCCGACCCTGAAGGGTGTGGCAGGGGAGAGGTTGCCCCCACTCTGCCCTCAGGGGGCCTCCGGGGTGCCCTTCATGTGCAGAGTGTCAGGCTCATTCTCACTGGCCTACGCCACTCTGGGTCCGGCGCTTTGGCCAGACTGCCTCATGTCCCCACTCTGCACTGTCTTATCGAAGGTCCCAGAACACTGGGTTGTGGGGTCATGGGTCTGAGAGACACTCTTTTGTGCCCCCAAAGAGTAGCTCTAGGAACCTGCACCATTAGAATCTCTTTGGGGTTCATTGTAGAATGCAAAGACATTGGGAGAGGGTGGGGGTTTGGTTTATGGGAGCTTCCCATTTCCACCTTTCCAGGACCAGACTGGTGTGCTTTCATCCCTTCTGCAATGGTCTTTGCATCTTCTTGGGGTCAACTCAAGCCCAATCCTTTCTCATTGCTAAGGTCCTCAGTCTGACTTTCTCTGCTTGCCCGGAGAAGTAGCCTCCAGAGACTCAGGGTGTGGTCAGCCCCTTTGATCCTTAGGGAGAGGAGATGAGATCCCTGACTTTGTGGTCTGCAATCTTGAGTCCTGCTTTTTTCTTGCATAGATTTGATGAGAGGACATAAAGGAAACACACCTGTGGGGGAGGGCTTGAGGAAACTCTGCACGGACCCTCCAGTTGGACCACGGTTTTGTAACAGCAGGAACCAGCTGTGCAGATTGGATGGCCCTCAAATCCTCCGCCTTCTGCTGCACTGGTGCGTCCCCCAGCCGCATCCTCAGGCTCCTTGTCCTTCAGTTAAGATGCTATCTTAGATTTCGCATTTTTATCGGTCCCTATGTATCTCCCTCTCTATCATCTCTCCCATGAACTTGAAGGTCTCAGTCAGCCACTTCCCTCCCACCTACCAAGCCTGGCACTGTGCCAGGTGCTGGGGAATCCTGTCCTCCAGTAGCTTACTGTGAAGCGGGAAAAGAAGATACATTGCCATAACTAATGGCAAGCATTTATTTCTTGAGAGTTTACTGAGCACCAGGAGCTCTGTCAAGCCCTTCCTTTACTTTTGTTACCTCGCTGACCCCTGGGAACGGTCTTACGTGGTGGGCACAACATTATCCACACTGAGGAAACCAAGGCTTAGAGAGACCGAATCATTTTCTTTAAGAACACCGAGCACAGTCAGCACTGGAACTTGGGTCTGCCTACTGCGGATCCGGCTGGGTTTCTGGCCTGGCGATCGCCAGAGAGGACCGGGCGGCACCCACCCTCCTCTCCTGGGCTGCGATTGCGAGGGGGCGAATGCAAAGGGTCTTTGAGAGTCCTGAAGTGAGCGCTCCCCTCTGGCCCCAAAAACCGACAGGGAGGAGAGATTTCTCCTCCCGAAGACTAGCAGACGCTCGGGCCAAGCGCAGCAAGGAATCTCAGACCAACCCCGGGAAGATCCCGGAACGGACTCGAGGGTCCCCTGGGCCCGCAGGCGAACCTGAGCTCGAGGCCGCTGTTTTGTCCCTGCTGAGTCTCCGCCAAGGATCAACGCTGTGGATAAACACAAAAGGCTTCGGGAGAATGGGCAGACCCTCGGCGCGGCATTCACAGCCAGGACCCTTGCCTGGGATGTCAGTGCTCCATACCTCTAGAACGTTCAGATTCACTGTCGCCGCCCGCCTTCTGGGTCTCCCCGACCCTAGCTAGGCCCGTTTCACTTCGTTGCCTATTCAGTGGTTAAAGAAAAGAAAGTCAGGGTTCCTGAACGTGGGCGCCCAGCAAGGAGCGAGAGGTGCCCGAGCCTTCGAGGCGCTGAGCGG
>PVKM010025178.1:0-20088 GCA_004027735.1 Carollia perspicillata
ATCCCTTGGTGGTCACTGAGACCAGCCAAGGTTGGGAGTGAGGGCGTCTAACCCAGAGGGGCTTCCTGGAGAAGGAGGCACAGGCATCCAGCCCTGTGTCCCCGGTCCTTGGGACTGGGGGACCCAAGGACGGATGAGGAATGGTCCCCGGTTCTTGGGATGGAGGAGTAGGGCTCGGCCAGGCCCAGAGGAGAGGGCAAGTTACTTGGGTTCCTGAACCCCAAGAAGCAAGACCCAGGGACCCCACCCCAAGCCAGTGCATGCTGGCCTTGGGGGCTGGGAGTGTGGCACTTGCAGGCGGTGCCCCTGGTGGGTGTGGCTCACTCCGCAGAGGGGCAAGTTTGTGGGCAGAGCTTGTGAGATGCCAGCCAGGGCCTTTGTCAGAGCAGCGTGCCCCCTCCCGGCTGAGCCACCCCCTCCCTACCCCCCCCACAGCTCTCCTACGTGGACGCCGAGGGCAACCCTGTGGGCGTGGTGCAGATGACCTTCCTGCGTCTGCTCAGCGCCTCTGCCAACCAGAACGTCACCTACAACTGCTACCAGTCGGTCGCCTGGCAGGATGCCGCCACGGGCAGCTACGACAAGGCCATCCGCTTCCTGGGCTCCAACGACGAGGAGATGTCCCACGACAACAGCCCCTACATCCGCGCCCTGGTGGACGGCTGTGCGGTGGGTGTCTGCCCCGAGCCCGGGCGGTCCCGCCGCAGGGGCAGGGGCCGGGGCAGGGGCCTCGAGGCCAGGCGTGCATGGGATTTGGGGTATTTCCTCCTGTCCTCGGAGGAGGTCCGGTGTGCTCCAGCCAGGCCGGTGTCCTGGGGCGGGTCTACAGGCAGGGTCAGCTGGAGGCCGGTAGGCGGTGCTGACCCAGGGGGCTGGGTGGCAGGGCAGACACCGAGAGCTGTGCCCTTCAGCCTGGAGAAACTCCCATGAAAGCGTCTGGTTAGGCCTCTGGGCCCCCTCGCGGATGGAAGGGGGTGAGCGTGTGCAGGGCGAGCTTGAGGCCAGGGCGCCGGCCCGAAGGCTTCGTGAAGGGCCCAGCCTCTGCTCCGTGCTTCCACGCCCGGGGTCCCCACTTCAGATCGGACTGAGGACTTGTTCCTGTGTGAGGTCGGGGGACCGGTCCCTGGGAAAGGCGTCTGGAAGGGGCCCAGAATCCATCCCTGTCCCCGACCCGCACCCCGGGCTGCTCTAGCAGCCTTGCGGCAGCAGTGACGCCACCCCTACCTGCCGCCTCCTACGAGAGAAGATCGTCAGAGCGCCTGCCCCCCCGGGCTCGCGGTGCACAGCCACGTGCAGAAGGAGCCCCGAGCCGCACCGGCCCACGGAGAGCCCCAGCGGAGTCCCCTCCCCCGGGAGCATTTTCAGGCAGCGGGGCCACTCACGGAAGGCCGCGGTGTGGCGGGAAGCGGGGAGCCCTGGGAAGGAAAGGCAGCCCCGGGGACTGAGCCTGGAGTGGGCCTTGGAGCTTCCCAGGGCGACCCTCGGTGTGGCCCAGTCCCTGCCACCTGGGGAAGGGGCAGAGTCTCTCTGAAAAGGTGGAGACTTGACGACTCCAAACAACGATCCCGCCCCTCCTCGGAGACTGGGCCCTGCAGGCGGGCTGCAGTGGGAGCTCCAGGCAGCCTGGGCTGGGCAGACGCAGACGCAGGTGCCGTGACGAGGCCCAGAGTGCCCAGTGCCCTGCTCACCCCCACCCAGAGCTTCAGCCACAATTTGGAGGCCCCACCACCACCACGTGATTAGCGGAGGGGCCTGCTCAACGAGTGTTTGGATGAGGGCCGACGAAATTGGGGTTCCCCCGGGGATGCCTCCTGTGGCCGTGTGACCGAGGGACACCTGCCAGCATCCCTGCCCCTGGAGAGGCGCCTGTCGCTGGGCAACAGGTGTTTGAGCAGCTCCCTGCCCTCGGGGACTGGCGCCAGTGGGCAGTGGTGATTTCTGCCTCTGGAGCAGCGGAGGGACAGGAGGGACAGGCAGCGTGCCCGCCCGGCCTGCCTCTAGGTGCTCCGAGCATCGGCGGTGGGCGGGACCCCACAGTCGCAGGAGAAACCACCCTCCCGCCCCGGCAGATGCTGTCCTGTTCCACTGTCTACCGCGGTCGGTGATCGGGGGTCGAGGGAGGAGAGGCCCGGAGACGCAGGGGATAGGCGGGCGGCTGGCCTGGCCAGGGATGGCAGGGGTCAGCTGCCTCCCGGAGCATTGCCTCAGAAAGGGCACGTGTGGCTGTGATTTGGGGGTTCACTGTGTTCTGCCCCTACTGCCCTCCCTGGAAATGGGGCGTCGAGGCCACCCCAGTAGGCCAGCCTGAGGCTACGTCCTGCCAGGCTGCAGCCATGCTGCTTGTGGCCGATGGCACTTGCGTGGCTGAGTTCCCATGACAGGTCCCACAGGACATGGTGGTGGTGAGCCACAGAGGTCACGTTGAGTGAGACACCAACGGCCCAGTGCGGGTGCTGGACCCCACCCCAGACCCCCGAGCCCAGACGTGGGCTGTGCCCGCTTCATGCTGTGCTGACGAGTCCCCTGGGGGCTCGTGGCTCCGAAGGGCCCAGCCCACTTTGAAATGAGCCCCGGCGGCCGAGCCTGTCTCACTAAGTGAGGCAGGGGCATGGCGGGCAGAGTCTGGGGTGAGGGCATGTGACTCAGGAGGGCCGCCTGGCTGGCAGAGCCTCCGGGAGCCCGGGCAGGTGAGGGTGCGGCCAGCTACCGCCCCTTCAGTGGGCGTGGGCCCGGTCCAGGCCTGAAGCCTGAGCTGGGGAGTGAGCTCGTCGACCGTTGCTGGGAGCCGGCTGCCCCGCCGAATTCACTTCTTCCAACAGCGGACCTTTGCTGTGGGCCCCGTTCCCGAGGGCGGGGCCTGGGTGGGGCTCCGCTGGGGGGCGGTACACCAGACCCCGCCGCTTGGTAGCCGAGACCACACACGTTGCTTCCTCGTGGCTCCCAGCCCAGGGGTGGCCACCTCCTGGCTGGGCGCTCACATCAGGGGAAGAGCGAGCTGCTTCCGGGCTGCCTCTGCGAGGGCGTCCACCCCATCCCCAGGGCCTCACCCCCTCTCAGTCTCGACTTGGGGGGCACAGCACTCAGTCCCTGTTGGGGTGCCGTGAGGAGAGGCTGGCCTGGGCAAGCGGGTTGGCCACGCCTCCCCCCGGAGGCGTGGCCAGGGGGAGAGGTGGGGGCCAGGGACCCTCGTTTCGGGGAAGTGAAGGAGGTGAGCCTCGTCTGAAGTGTGGGTGGTCGTCTGCACCAGGCCGTCGCGCGCCTGCCCTCCCTGGTTCTGGGACACGAGGAGCCCTGCTGTGGGTGGGGCCCGCCATCTTGGCGGGGCCGCCTTGGGCTGAGTCTCTGGTGTGACCGGGTGTCCCGCTGGACAAGTCAGGGGACACTGTCACAGCTGTCCTCCCAGCTGTGGGGGGCACTAAGTGGGATGTGGCTGGGGGAGGCCAGCTCTGGGCCAGCCCGTCGCCTCCTGGCGGGGAGGTGGGAGGGGCAGCCCCTGAGAGGCCCCGCCCACCCCGACAGGCCACGCCCCGTCCCTTGCAGACCAGGAAGGGCTACCAGAAGACGGTGCTGGAGATCGACACGCCCAAGGTGGAGCAGGTGCCCATCGTGGACATCATGTTCAACGACTTCGGAGAGGCGTCGCAGAAATTCGGGTTCGAAGTGGGGCCGGCTTGCTTCCTGGGCTAGGAGCCGCCGCCCGGCCCCGAGACCAACCTTGTGACCTCAGCGCACCACCGCCTGTGGGTGTCCTGGACAGTGAAGACCCCTCGTCCCGCCCCCGACCTCGTCTGCACCTCGGCACCCCGCCGGGCCGCACCCCGAACCAGAGGAGCGAAGGGAAAGCGCCGTGCCCACGCCCTGGAGCCGAATCACATGACCCAGAGTCCCGCAGCGCCCCGGCCCGAAGGCTGCTCTCCCCAGCCCGGCTTCGTCTGCGGCTCCGCCCGCGGGGTTGGGACTCGGCCGACCGGTGGTGCGGGCTGCGGCGTTCGAGGGCGACGTTTTCCAAATCCGACCTGAAGACGTGTGCGTCCCCGACCTTCGAACAGCGTTCTGAGGCGGGCCGCGTAGAGGCCCCCGCCCCCGGCCCGAGCCCCCAGCCCCAGAACACAGACCACCCCGTCACAGGCCAGGTGTCCTCCGCGTGGGCCTCTCCGGTGGGTTAAAGGTGCTTCTGTTTGTGTGAGTTGTAAGTAGACGTCTGTACTGTGCTGTCCTGAATGTGCAGTGTCCCTGACTTTCAGTCACGCAGGGGTCCCCAGCCCCGTCCCCGTGGGAGAGCAGGGACGGGCGGCCTGCCCTCTGGCTGCCCTCCGCTCTGGTCGGGCCGGGGCCCCGCCCCGCCGCCTGGCGAGCGGCGCCAGGGGTTGGAAATGGGCCCAGAGCCGCGGGAGTTCACGCCGCCGTTGGAGAAGCAGGTGCCAGGGCTCTTTTCTGATGAGCGCTGGATTTTCTTGACGGGGAGGGAAGAACGTCACACTGTGCCCTCCGTGCTCAGACGAAAAGACAGGCGTCGCGGGCGCAACGACCCCTCCGGCCCCCGGGCTTGCTGCAGACGGAGCATCCGGGGCAGGGGCGCGCGCTCTGTGATTACGTGAAAATTGGTGCTTATTTTACACTCTCTGTGGTGCTACCTGTTCTGATGTTCTGAAGGCGACCCTGGCACGCTGGGCCGGGCCTCAGTCTCCCACCTTCCTCCGCAGTCTGGTGTGTGCCCAGGCCACCGAGGTCCATGCGTGTCCCCTCCCCTCCCACCGGGCCCCGCCCACACCCCCAGATCGAGGTGCGGCTGCTCTGACGCCAGAGACGCGCGCCCGGTCGTGCTTCTGTGACGTAAAGCCCCACACACACCACACAAGACGCTCCCACGCCATCCACGGTGTCACAACAGCAGCCTGTAGCCGGCTCCCAAACGCTCGTGGTGCTAATTTCTGCGTTTGTCCCAAGAACAGCCCCGAAGCTGCTCTGTGGTCCCCGTGCTGTCCGGGGGCTGCTCCGGCGTGGCCGCCACAGTTAGAGACACGTGCAATGAACTCTGAGAGCCCCAGCGGGGCCCCGGCCCTGGAACACCACCTGGGTGTCCACCGGCCACACCCCAGGTGCGGCCCTCGGTGCCCGGGGGGCCCGTCTTGGGCGAGTGGCAGGGGCTGCCTTCTGTGGGTGAGGATGGGCATCCTGTCGACCCTGAGAAACCACCCCCCTTCCACGATGGGAGGGCCCAGGGCGCCCCCCTCAGGAGGGGGCTGTCCACCCCAGACCCTGCTCCTCCTGTCTTGGCTCCCGCTGCAGAGATCCCGGCACGGCCACCCAGGACACACAGACCGCCGCCCACGAGGGTTTCCCCAGTGCCCGTGGAAATCCAGCCCCACTCTTGCCAAGGGAAAGTCTGGTGTGGGGAGACCTCCGAACCCAGCACACCCCCACCACTGCCTCGGCCCCGCCTTCGAGGGGAAAGCCACGCCCGGCTGCCGCACCGCGGGTTCCTCTCGGTCATGTGATTCCGGTTTGATCTCTCACTTGTCCCTCCTCCTACCCCGCCCCTTTCTTCCTCTGTCGGTCCCTTCCAAGCTGTTGTGATTCGTCCTGAAGTCAAAGACATGTCTCATTCTCCCTGGACCACTTAGCTGCGGTGTATTGCAATAAAATTACTTCTATATTTGCAGAAATTCTCGTGTGTAATTTTATTTTATTGTCTCCTAATCTACATAATTGGACACACGTTGACCAAAAAAAAAATCGGAAAACAGGAAACCTACAGTAACAATTCGAGGACATTAGGTCCTTTCAAATGAAATGTCGAATGACACAGTGGACATTTCCTGAAAGTCCAATGGCCCTGCTCGTAAGTTTTAACTGTAATGCCCAGGAAAGGGCATTTGGAAATATTTTAAACCTGTGGAAGAGAAGAATCATTGTAATAGTTTTTCAATAAATCACGTTTACTGTTTCTACCGTAAACGCATGAGATTGGCTGTCTTCTTAAGTGTGACCAGGGCCTCCCCGGCCGCTGGCCTGCATGTGACTCCAGCGACAGGCCAGCAGACACGCCAGCCCTGACAGTGGCCACAGAACAAGGAGGGCAGGCACAGCCCAGGCCAGCTACCCACAGGCTCGTGCCCCTGAGTGGCCTGCCGGGACACCATCGCTCCCTGGTGCTGTCAGCATGGGGCTGGGTGCCAGCCCCAGGCTTCCTGGGGACGTCCCACAGTCCTGGGGCATGCTTCACTCCAGGGGCGGGGGCCGGGGCGGTGCCCTGGGGCAGCATGTCCCCAGGGCAGGGCAGTCATGCCCCTCTGTCCAGCAACACGGCAGGGTTTTTACTTCTAACCCCTCGGGCTGCATGGGACGTGTGGCTGCCCCCCACTGGGTTCCTGGAGGGAGTCCTGGCCCCCCTGTCACGGATGAACCGATAGCGCAACTGAGAAAGGTCCTCGTGTGGCACCTGTTTGGATGATAAAGGGACGTGGGGACCCTGCCTGCCTCAGCCAGCCAGGGGTCCTGCTGACTCCCAGGTCCCGGAGAGGCTGACGGCTGAGTGGTGGCTGAACCAGGGGCGGACAGTTGTCCTGCGGGGGAAGCCACATCATCTCACCTTCTGGGGGGTCAGAGAGGGAGTGCGGGGGCAGCTCCCGGCCGCTCCCTCGGGGTAGGAGTCCTGCAGGGGCCGCTCCCCACCGCCTCTCTTCCTCCAGCCTCCCCTCCCACACCCCAAATTTCACTCATTCGTTCAATAACCATTTATTGACTGCCTGCTCAGTGTTTGGGGCACTGCACCCCCCAAAAACAGGAGGATGGGGCCCCCAATGGGCACAGCTGGGAAGTGCTGGTGTGCAAACGTGGACACGTGGTATGAGGACGCATGTCAGGGCTCCTAGCTTCACCGCACGCCTGGCCCCCCAACAGGCCCCCCGGCCCCAGCAGCCACATCGTCACCAGCCCGCAGTGTGCGAGCAGACGTTGGCCCTGCGACAGAAGTCCTCCAGACGGGCACGTTCCGGGGACACGGCCTGAGGCCCAGCCTGGCCCGGCCTCTGGCAGACCCTGAGGCCTGGATGACCCCCCCCTCGGGCCCAGCTGTGCGCCACTCCCATCGCTCCTCGGCCCGAAGGAGCTGACGGGGCCTGGGGCCCCCTTCCGGCTCGCCCACCACAGCGGGGAAGGGCTTGCGGCCCACGGCCCTGCACCTGCGGCGGAGTGACGGTCCACCAGCCACTCCAGGCACGGGGGCCCGTGTTTGTGCCCAGCCAGGAAATGGTCACTTTCCAGTGACCCCCCCCCCCAGAGCAGACACCTCAACAAAAGCCACACACACAGAACATCCTGTTTTTCTTGTCTGTCCTTTTTTAGTTGAGAAATGGGTGTCACGTAGACTTGGGAGAAGTCTGGTGTTGGGAGCAGCCATGTCGGACAGTGCCGGGGCATCGCTGCCCTTTGGGGTGCCCTCAGACCTGCTGGAAACGAGAGACCCCCAGGCCGAGGGGCCTTGGTGGTCGGGGGTGTCAAACTCACTTTCACTGGGGGCCACATCGGCACGCGGTGGCCTTCAATGGGCCGAATGTAACTTTAGGACTGTGTAAATGCAACTACTCCTTAACTAGGGGCAAGGAGCCCGGCGCTGCCGCCAGGTGGAAACGAGGTGCCGGGCCGGATGAAACCAGGTGGGGGGCATGATTCGGCCCGCGGGCCTCGTGCTGGCCGCCCGTGCTCATTAAGGGAGCGGCCCGAGTAAAGACACCTGCTGGGGTCTGTGCTCGTTGTTGCTGTGTAACAAGCTCTTCCAAAATAGAGGCTCAGAATGACACGCACCTGTCACCTCACGTTGCCGAGGGCGAGGCACCAGGACACACATCACCTGGGTCCTCGTGCAGGGCAGCTCCCCAGACTGCCGGCCCGGGGTCCCGTGGCCAAGGTGCCATCTGGAGACTCAGCTGGGGATAGAGCTGACGAGATGAGCCTGCATGGGTGCGTGTGTGTGAGGGTGCAGGAGTGTGAGCGTGCAGGAGTGCGTGTGCATGGTGCACCTAGAGTGCTGAGTGACGCCCTTCCCTGGCTGTGAGCCCTGGGCATGTTCCCCGCCGCTGCGCTCGGGACAGGTCAGAGCGAGGTGCCCGCCGCCCGCTCTCTGCCAGGTGCCAGGGCCCGGTGAGCCCCACAGACACGTACTCTGTGTGGGGGCCTCTGCCTCTGTGCCATGGGAGAGCTCTGCGTCCCCAGTGTCCAGCCACCCCATGCCACCCCCAGGCTGCAGGCGCCCCACCTCTGCCGCAAAGCATCGAGGCCCCTGGAGTGGGGAGCAGCTGCTGGGTGTGTGGGTGGGCGGGGGGGAGGCGCCCTGCTTGCCATGAGTGGTGCACCCAGAGCCTGGGTTCCGTGCTCAGGCGGGGGGGGGGGGGGGGGCGCACAGGCTGGAGTGCATGGAGGAGGGGCGGCAGGCCAGCCCGGGTCGGAGGGGAATTTGGAGCCGTACCAAGATGTCTCGGGAGCGCCTCCCGAGGGCGTCTGTCTGCCCGTCTGTCTCCACCCTACTTGGCATCGAATTCCCTCTGGGGTGCTAAAAGATAAGGAAAGCCTGGGAAAATAAACAAGTGACTGTAATGTGTGAAATAAAAACCTCTTTGGCTGGACCACGCCCGAGGGTTAGCGACTGTGAACACAGGCCGGCGTGGTCTCCCGGCCGAGGCGTGGGAAAGTTTATTTAAAAAGACGTTGACGCCTTCACTACCAAAGGGAAGGCATCGAACAGGTTCAAGGGGCCCCAGAGGCCGAGAGGGAGAAGGGGGAGGAGAATCCAGGGAACATTACCCGAAGGGGTCTGGACACGAGCAGAGCGCGGCTCTGCGGGCTGCACGGCACACCTGGGCAGCGGAGTGCACGAGGAAGCCTGTCCACGAGGCCGATGGGCCCCGAGCCCGAGAATGGGAGACATCTGGGCCCTCCCGGAGCCTCCGACAGCGCCCCCTCCCGGAGCCTCCGCCGCCGGCTCCGTAGCACCGCAGCCCCTCCCCGGTCACCAGCAGGCCGCCTTCCCAGGGGTCCTGGGGTCACTGGGGCTGAGTTCAGGGCCGGCCAAAGGGAAGTGGGGAGGGCAGGGCAGGGTGGTAACCACCAGCCCCAGCTGCCCCTGCAGGTCTCCAGGCCCCCTGGGCCACGCGGCGGTGGCAGGGTGCCTGGAATGCAGCTGGCCCTCGAGATGGGGACCGGGAGCCCCCACCCGGGACCCCGGGGCTTTCACGTGTGAAATCACGGAGTGGGTTTCAGCTTTCAGCCTGAGGGACCTGGGGCTTTCGCAGTTGGCCACACCACGCCATGTTTTCGGACGGCTTTGTCTCTGCCTTCCCTCCATGGAGTCCGTTCGCAGACTCAGGGACCTGTCTGCTTTGTCCCCAACACGTCACCGGGCACAGCCCCGTGCTGGGCACACAGCGGGTGCTCAGCAAACAGTCTCCCCCTCCTGCTGGTGAGGCTAGCACGTCAGGAAGCCCGGTCTCCATTCCTTGGCCCCGGGGGATGCTCTCAGAGTGCCCTCAGGAAGGAATCCCGAAATTCGGGAGCGGGGACACCCTCACGTGCCAGGCAGCCGGGCACAGGCCTGTCCTTTCTGATCACTGTCCCCGAGTGGGCCCTTCGCCTACTCCGTGAGCAGTCTTTGGGCTCCAGGCGACCCTCCTGAGGGCCGGCCTGTCAGAGATGGCGTCGGGAACTGGGCCCCGAGCTCCAGCTCCTAATCCCGTCTCCGTGGGTGGGGGTGGGGGGTGGCCAGCAGGCAGGTGTGAGGCGATGCGGCCGAGGGAGGGAGGGGGCAGAAGGTGGGGCTCCAGTCCTGCTCCCTGAGCCCAGGCTGTGAGGCCCCAGCAGCCTCTCTCCTCCCCAGTCCCCCGTGTCCCCATCCGTGACCTGCGATGTTCCCCGGGGGCACCTGGGCTGAGCGGGCCGATCCTGGTTGCTCCCCCAGCTGTCCCGCCCCGGAGTCTCGCCCTGTCCCCGGCTCCGAGAGGGCCACTTTTGGCACGTCACCACCTTTCTAGAGGGGCTCGAATGCAGCCCACTTGGTTCATCAAAACGCTCACTTCAAAAGCCCAGGGACCCCTCCCCTAAGCTTTTAAGTCTGACGTGTAACCCTTATCCCACACGTAACGGGCAGACTTTAATAACCTCCTCCAAGAGGCCTACGAATAATCCTTGTTCCCTTCACTGACATGGTCCCTGGAACAGCTACAAGCATTTTAATTGCATTTACAAAACAAACAGATGGAGACCGGTGTCCTGGTGTCCCAGGCGTGTCCCTTTCTCAGACGGTCCTGCGCGCATGTGAATTTCTAGCAACCGAGTGACACAAGCCTGGGATGAACCTAGGCAGGGGTCCCCCAAGCAACCGACGCAGCGAGACGGGCACGTAAGTCGCCCCTTGGTTCCTCGACTCCCGCTCACGTGTTCCCCTGGGTCACCCGGTGGCCGCTCCCAGAGGCCCGCTGACGCATCGCCAGCCCTGGACACACCGAGCCCGGCCCCCGCACAGGTGCGCCTGCCCGCCACCCGGAGGGCCGGTCCCCGAGAGACGGGGGCCGAGGGGAGGAAAGGGGCTCTGCTCCCCCGCCAGCAGCCTGAGATCATCCCCTGAGGTCACCCTAACGGCCGGAGCGAGGGCGGGCAGTTGCGAGGAGGAAGGAGGAAGGAAAAAACACAGACGGAGCAAAGGTCCGGGGAGGGGGGCGTTGGACCCGTCCGTTCCCATAACCGGGGCGGGGCGGGGGGCAAACACCTCAAAGCCGGGTTTCTGAAGGTCAGAGTCGGCCTCTTTGGAAGTCACTGCCGAGATGCTTGAGCAAACAGACGGCCATCGGCAGTTCTAACAGGCGGTGGGTTAGCAGGTCACCGTGGGCAGGACCCACGTGAAAAAGAGTGCAGGCTGGGGTGGGCTTCGGAGTGACAGAGCCCCCTTCGGGCTAAAGTGGTCACCCCGCGAATTCCAGGCTCCAGACCCGCCCTCCCCCGCCCCCAGGGTGGGAAGCTCGGGGGAGGACAGACAGGTGCCCGCGCGGGCAGACTGCCACCAACCGTCTTCCCGGCCCTGAGAAGCCCGCGTGCGTCCCTCCCGGTGAGGAGGGCGTTGTCCTGAGTTCTACGCCCCCCCGGGGGTCCCGGGGGCCCCCTGAGCGTGCCCCATGGTCACTCGAGCCAGGCGTGTCAATGAGCTTCTTTGTTTGCTCTGCTAATCTCATGCGACCGGGTCCCTGCTAAGCGCTTGGCGGGGACAGGAGATTACTTGTCAGACTTGGGGTCAGATTTCTAATGTCACACCCAGACAAGAACTGGGGATTGGGCCACACACCTGCCACCTCTGTCTCTAACTGGACTGCCCACCAGCTGAGAGCTTCTAGAATTAGCCATCGTCTCTGGGGTGTGGAGGGGCCCCGGCGGCTGGGTCCCTGCTGGGGGTGATCTAATGCCGCCTCCCCGGGCTCCCCCGCCCCAGGACGAGCTGTGTCTGTCTAGCTCCCAGTCCGGCCCCTCTGCAGCGCGGGCTGCGCCTGGAAGGTGGTCCCAGGGGGCCGCCCCCTTTGCCTGCCCCTGGCCTGGCTGCAGACCCAAGTCACCCCTCCTCTCCCCTCTGACCACCGTAGCCCCCCAGGGGATGTTTCCAACCCTCTGTGGACTTGAACCCCACCGTATGCTGATGACGCCCCCCAGCCCCGCCAACCCTTCCGTCCTGAGACGTCCGTGCAGGACCTGCTCACAAGACAGTGGCGGGCAGGTGGGCCCTGCCGCTCCTCTGGGGGGAAGGTGCTCCTGTCCAGGGGGAGCCCCAAGGACGCTCGATTGTCATGTGGGGTGTGGGGCGTGGCCGCTCAGGGTCCTCTGAGGCCACGCCACCTCCAGCGGACACCGCGGGCGGGAGAGGAAGTGCCCTGCCCCCAAGGGTGACAGACAGAGCAGGGGGGCGGGGCTCCGTGCCACCCATAAAGGCGGGAGCTGCCCGCGGCAGCCGGGACCCAAGATGCAGGTGAGCCCAGTGGCCGTGGCCTTGGGGCCCGTGGTCCTGGCCATGGCCTTCCTGTGCCCCGAGGCCTCGGCAACGGACACCTGTCCAGGTAAGTGAGACTGCAGGTGAGTAGGACCGGACAGCCTCCGCTCACCGCCCCTCACCACGTGCCCTCGCCAGTATTATTCTCCAGATCGCGGGTTTAAGCTCGGTCTGCGGGGGCCCTGACTCAGGGCCTGGGGTGGGTGGCAGCCCCCCACCCCGGTGCACAGGCAAGTGCGGGGGTGGGGAGGGTGCCCCCCGCACCGCCCGGGGCCGGCTCTGCATCCTCACCAGCCCTGGGAGACGGCCCCGGAACGCACACGCAGCCCTGGGGGACTTTCGGGCGGAGGCCTTCCAGCTTTCGGGGACAGGCGGGCCCCACTGTGTCCTGAAGGTGGCGGAGTGAGGGGATCGTCATCCCAGGGGCTCCCGACCTCCTTCCCACACCTGGCAGGGCTCACCACAGGTGGGCCTCTCCGTCCCCACGAGGCTTTCCAATCAGGTGTCTCTCGACCGCCCCCTGAGGGGGGGGCGAGGTGCCCTGAAGCCCAGTGCTGCCCCCGAGGGTCCCGGGTGTCCTGCGGTGACATACCTGGGTAAGGCGGGACCGGGACAAAGAATTCCCGCCATGGGAGTGGAGGAAGGCCCGGACGGAGCCGGGAGGGGGCACACGCGGGGCCCCTCCCCGGGTGGTAACAGCACAGGGGGCACTGTCTTCTCTAACCTGTCTCATTCTCTGACTCCCACAACGACCAACCGTGTGCTTCGATGAGCAAAACTTAAGCTCGTGCGAATGTGGAGTCCACACTGGTTCTGGCCGGCGAGGCGGGGGGAGGACAGGCCACCACGTGGCGTCCCCAGGCTGTCTCTCCTGGGGTGGACTCAGTTCGGGGACCCGCACACCTCAACCGGAAGGAGCAGGCAGACCTCTGTCCTCGGAACCCAGGGTCCTCCGTGGACCCTTCCAGCTCAGGCAGGCCGAGGCCACGGGCCCAGAAATGGGGTGACCCATCCCCCAAACTTCCTTATAAATATTTGCTAGTTATTCAAGTAGCCGCCGCTGATGAAGCCCTGTCTGAAGGTCAGGAGTGACGCTAACCCTCGGGAAGGTGTCTCGTCCAGCCCGCTCCTCCCCAAAGCCCGGTTTCTGGTCTCGCGCTGCAGCCCAGGCCAGAAGCCCAGGGCCAGCGCCATGTCCGACAACGCGAGGGGAGCTGGGTTCCCATCGGGCAAGGAGGACTACGAGGCCAGGCCCCGCCCCGCACCACCGCCCTGCCTGCCTGCACCCCAGGGTGGGAGGGGCGAGGGCAGACGGGCCGTCAGCAGAGGCAGGAGGCAGTGGCCGCGGCGTCTGGCGGGGCCCGAGGTCCCCGTGGTGGCAGGTACCCTTGGGCGGGGCTCGCACTGACGGCAGGTGTGCTTCTCTGCAGAGGTGAAGCTGCTGGGACTGGGAGGTTCCGACAAGCTCAGCATCCTCCGGGGCTGCCCGGGGCCGCGGGGCCCAAGGGAGAGGCCGGCGCGGCTGGAGGGAGAGGTGCGTGCCCCGGAGGGGGGAGGGGCAGGGCGCGGAGCTCCCGTCCTCGCCCGGTGAGACCTCCAGTTGGTCTGTGTCCCCGCGGGTCTCAGGTGGGGTGGTGGGGCTGGCCCTGCTCAGTGTCGGTGTCCGCCCGGGCCTGAAAGTGAGAGCCAGTCTCTTAAAAATTCTGTGAGCTCACACCTAGGCCTGTTCTCATGGAATATCTGACCTAGTACCGATTCACCAGGCCTGGGGTGTGAGGAGCAGCTGGCAGGTTGGGGGGGGGGGGGGACATTGCCTGGGAGGCAGGACGCACATTCCAAGGGTGTCCAGGCTCAGGGGCCTCCATGCAGGTGACCTGGGAGGCCAGTGGCCCCTACATCTCTCTGGAGATGGAGCAGAGTCTGCACGGAGGCCCAGCCTGGGGGCTCGGACACGGTGCAGCTGCAGCGTGGGCTCCTCCCACACGGGCGGCCTCGCCGTGTCCTGTGGCGACCTGGTGACAGGGTCTCCGAGGATGTGGTCCTTGTCCCAGGTCCATGACTAGGTAGTGGAGCTCCGTGCAGGCAGATGGACCTGGGCGGGTGCCCAGAGTCAAAGGCTGGAGCCCAGGCGGTGCCCCAAGGAGCCGGCCGACCGCCCTGGGCCGAGTTCCAGGCGCCACCCTGCTCTGCACCAAGCAGCTGGCTGCGGGGTCGCCACCAGCCACTGTCACCAGCGGGCTGTCCCGGGCAGCGATGCCGAGAACCCCCGGGGCTGGAAGGGAGGGTCTGGACTGCACCCTGGGGAGATCCCCACTGGGAAGTGGTGGGGGCGCATTTTCCTCAGTGCCCTGTGTTTGGAATTTGCAGGAGAACGGGGTTCCCCCGGAGCACCTGGAAAGGTGGGGCCAGAGGGGCCCAAAGGTAACTGCGTGACAGAGAGCAAAGACCGCTGGGCAGGGCCCCGGGCCTGTCTGCAGGGAAATGAGAGAGAAAGACGGAGACAGTGTCAGCGAGAGAGAGAGATGGGGAGAACGGGGTGGGGGAGGGCAGGGAGGGAGGGACAGATGGAGGAGGCAGCCAGAGAGACCCAGAGGGAGCCTCCCCCATTTTCCGTTTCCAAGGTGCCTGGGGAGTGGGGATGGGGGAGGGGCGCGCACCGAGTCCTGGGCCCAGGGACTGGGTGCCCAGCCGGCTCCCCTCACCCAGGCGGGACCCTGGGCCTCAGAGTGCTCCCCCCGCGGGGGGTCCCTGCACATCCCCACCTTCGTGAGCCCACAGCAGAGCGATGAGTAGGGGCGGCAGGCTCTCGGCCTTCCCACGCACCCACGTGGGAAGCAGGTCGGGTGGTTGCCAGAGCAGATGGTCCGCGTCCCACCCACCCGGCGTCCTGTCTTCTCCAGGAGACCGCGGGGAGACCGGTGCACGCGGAGAGAAGGGCGATCGCGGAGAGAAAGGCGAGCCCCTGCCACCGTCCTGGGGGCTCCCTGGCAGGCTCTGTGCTGGGGAGGTCTCCACAGAGGCCTCGGTGAAGCCCAGCACGGTCCCCCAGGGGAGGTCTCATGTCCCTGCCCCTCCAGGCAGCAGGTCGGGGGCTGGGGGGCGTCTGCGCCCTGCAGTGTGATTGCAGTCGGTGAGGGCCCCGAGCCCAGCTGGGACCCGCGTGTTGGGCAGGCTGCGGTGTTGCGTGAATGTGGACAATGACTTATTTGTTTTCTGACTGACGCTCATTCATAAACGTATTTATAAAAAAATCCGAAAAGGCAACAGATCTGCCCACACGTAAAAAGTGCAAGGTCGGGGTGCAGACCCACACGCCCACCCCCGGCACTGCCCCCACCACAGACTGCTGGAGACAGGGCTGAGCTGGGGGGGGGGCCGGAACAGCCCCCGACGAGACGGCCGCACCAAGGTCCGGCCCAGCCTTGAGGGGCGGGGCTGGCCGTCAGCCCCGGGCCACCTGGGACTCGGTGGCGCGGAGCTCACTCAGGCGAGGCCCGGCACCCCAGAGACAGAGTCTGGGCCTGCCCGTGAGGACAGAGGCTGTGTGTCCTGGGAATATCTTTGTCCGTTTGCGGTCCATGGAGCCGGGAGGGCAGAGGAGGACGGGGACCCTGATTTCCAGACATGTGACTTGCGTGTCCTCTCCCACAACCCACAGGAGACTCCGCACAATCCCAGGCCTGTGCCACAGGTGACTGACCGTGACATCACCTGAGCGGGACCTGCTCCCGGCTGGGGGCGGCGGTCGACCAGAAGGCCAGCCTCGCAGGCGGGCGGGGCAGCACCTGGAGGGCCCAAACCCCTGTTCACACCTCGGCTGCCAGAGGGGCGGGCAGCTGGTGCTTAGAGAACCACGTGCAGCCCAGGCAGTCCTCCTGGAGGCGGGGACACCGTTCCCTGGAAGGCCCGGGCCCTGGGGACCAGGATGGGGGCGCCTGGGGGTAGGGGTGCCCTTGGGCCACATCAGTCCCAGGCCTCGGAGCCCTCCCTGCCCGAGCACAGAGCACACCCCCGACGCCCCTGCTTGTCCCTCCTGGGCCCCAGCGCCACCCCGCCCAGGGCCCTGCCCCAGCACCCCCTCCCGGTCCCCTCCCAGGACCTCGGAACTGCAAGGAGCTGCTGACCAGGGGGCACCTGCTGAGCGGCTGGCACACCATCTTCCTGCCCGACTGCCGGCCCCTGGTCGTGCTGTGCGACATGGACACGGATGGCGGGGGCTGGACCGTGAGTGTCAGGGGTCAGGGCGGCTGCACAGGCCGGGGTGGGGGCCGCCGTGTCCAGGGAGGACTCCCGCTCTGTGGCCTTAGTCCCACTGTCCAGCTCCCTGCTGTCTCGGCTGCCACCCCCCGTTCACCAAAGACAGAGAGAACCAGACAGTGGGGCAAGGCCCGGGGGAGGCCCCAGCCGCTCCAGCTGTGTGGCTCTGGGTGCGTCCCCCGCCCTCTCTGAGCCTCCACTTCCTCCTGCGGCACTCACCGGTGGGCACCGTCTCGGCGCCCCCAGGTCTGTGCTGAGGCCCAGGTGGCCGCGCGGTGGCGCTGGGCGGCGCTGACTGACCGCGGGGCTGCCCCCACCCTCTCGCCCCCACAGGTGTTCCAGCGAAGGAGCGACGGCTCCGTGGACTTTTACCGGGACTGGGCCGCGTACAAGCAAGGCTTCGGCAGCCAGCTGGGGGAGTTCTGGCTGGGCAACGACAATATTCACGCCCTGACCGCCCAGGGTAGGCCCAGGGCCGGCCCCAAGACCCAGCCGCCCCTGACCTCAGCCCCGGGCCACCAGGAGCGGAAGATGGCCGCTCCTCCGACACACCTGCTCGCTGGGACCCGAGTTCCCTTGGACGCTGAGCGTCCGAGTCAGAGCCGGTGGATTATCGGGGTTCAGCCCGACGCCCAGCCCTGACCTTGCCCCCCGCTGCATTGCTTCCCCTGAAGTCGGGGCTCAGGTGCGGGGAGGCTGCCCCCATCCCGTCCTGCCAGCCCCTGCGGGGACCCACCTGGCCGGTCTGGGGCCAGGACAGCCTCTCTGTCCCCTGGCTGACCTGCCAGGGTCACTCTGTCGCCGGGCCTGCCCTCCGCTCGCTCCCTGCTGCCCCAAGACCCTGTCCCAAGTCGGCACGCCCAGACCCAGGAGAGAGCAGTTTCCCGTCCCCGGCCGAGTGGCGGCCCAGCCCGCTGCCGGCTCACCTTCTCCCCAGGGGGCACGAGTAGGGGGCTGGGGCTCGGCGAAGGGCCTGTGGGAAGGGCGTCCCCACATCCCTCACTAGCCCGGGGCTTCCTCTGTGACCCCGAGGAGCTTCCCCTCGGGTGTCGAGCCCCCAGCTTCCCTAAAAATGCAGCCACGTCCCAGAGGCAGAGGGTCCCCGCTGCCGGCACCTGAACGCCTCCGCCCACAGGACCCAGCGAGCTGCGCGTGGACCTCGTGGACTTCCAGGGCGGCCACCAGTTTGCCAAGTACCAGTCCTTCCAGCTGGGGAGCGAGGACGAGAAGTACAAGCTGGTGCTGGGCGCCTTTGTCGGGGGCAGCGCCGGTGAGCGCCCGGCCGGGCGGGCGGTGGGCGGGGGGGACGCCAGGGCGGGCCTGCTCACTGTCCTGACTCCGGGTCCTCGGGGCGATGCGGGGCGGTGGCCTCGCCTCTGCCCGTTCCTTCACCCACGCGTTGGCACAACACGGCCCCCACCTGCTCGTCCCCACGAGGGCGACACGGGCAAGAAGCCCAGGGAGTGGTGGTGTCGTGCTTAACCTCCACCGGGATGCCAGTGGGACCGGGCGATGCGTCTGCCCGTTCTGTGGCGCCTGCACAGCCCCGGTCGTCTGGGGCAGTGTGGCCTCCCCTCTAAAAGTGGCAGGGTGCCCGCCAGCCGGCAGGCACAGACCGGGCAGGGGGGTGCGGAGGCCGCCGTGTCGGCAGAGCGGGGGTTCCCTGTGGCCCCCTCGGACTGTGCGGGGCTCGGCGCACGGCCGGGCACCCAGGACCCTCCGGCGCGGTGTGTGAACGCCCGCCCTTCCTTCTGAGCAGGCGACTCCCTGACGGCCCACAACAACCTCGCTTTCTCCACCAAAGACCAGGACAACGACCAGGGCTCCACCAACTGCGCCGAGCAGTACCAGGGGGCCTGGTGGTACAACAACTGTCACGTGTCCAACCTCAACGGCCGCTACCTCGGGGGCTCGCACGGCAGCTTCGCCAACGGCGTCAACTGGCACTCGGGAAAAGGGTACAACTACAGCTACAAGGTGTCGGCGATGAAGATGCGGCCCACCTAGGGCGTGCGGGCCGCCCGGCGCGTCCTCCCCCGGGTCCCGCACCCGCACGAGGAAGGGGACGCGAGACCCTGGCCGTTATCCTCGTGGGAACGGAGAGCTTCATCCTGTCCCCCGGCCCTCCTCGGGGACCCTCAGCTTCACGCCCTCGACCGGCGGCCGGCCCTTTCTCTCTCCCGCCTGCCGGGATCGGAGTGGCCGACACCCCCCCTCGCCCACAGCAGGAGCTCCCAATAAAGGCAGCGCTGGCTGCGCAGGTGCCGCCGGGAGTTGCATCGGCCGGTCCCGGTCGTGGACCCCTTTCTGCGTGCCTATCCACGCCCCTCTGTGACGTGGCCTACGGCAGGGTGGTCTACGTAGGAAGTGTCTGGTGGTCTAAGGCATCGGGAAGCAGGGCCCGTGGTACCTGCGTGCCAAGGAAGTTCAAGGACACACAGCCACCGTTGCCCCACTGTGGTCTTCCGGCTACAGGCAGAGCAGAGCCACGGAGACAGGGGTGAGGGGGCCGAGGACCGGCCGTCCCTACCAGCCAGGCGTCCAGTCCGGGCTCCAGCCTCCTGGCCGCTCAGCTCTGGCTCTTCCCATGGACCTGTGCGCCCAGGCCCTGGCTTCCCGGGGTTGGTCGGGGGAGGTGCCCACACCTGGTGCTAAGCGTGCCGGCACACCCCTCCCCAAATCCAAACTAACACGCAGTGAGGAGAGGACCAGGCCTGGCTTCGCTGGGAGCGTCCAGGGCGGAGCTGCCCCGGGCGGAGGGCGGACGCAGGAGTGAGGTGCCCTTTCTGCTGGGCAGGACAGCCCTGCAGGCGGCCTCCGTCACTGCTCACACGTCAGCTGCCCCCCGCCCCCGTTAGCCACAGAGAACACTCCCCCACCTGTGCCCTCTGTCCTCCAGGCCAAGGAAGGCCAGGCTGCCAGGGTCCCACGGGCTGGTCTCCCCTGACATTGTCACTAGACGCCCAGTCACTTAGCTAATGAAGACAGATGAGCCCGCCCCCTCCCTCACTCCCTGCCCCAGGGAGTGCCCAGGGTGCAAAGCCCTCTTTGCAGCACAGGGGAATCCGTGTGCCCTTGGAAGGGGCCCCCAGTCTCACGGGGGGAACGAGGTGCTTCCCTGTAGCCCAGGACAGGCAGTCTCTGTGGGTGCCCAGTTCCCTCGGGCACCGCCTCACAGCCTGTCCGGCCGGGCGGGCTTCCACACTGAGGGGCCAGTACAGGGAGGTGTTGGCAGAGCCTGTGCAGACCCCCGGCAGGACGGGCCTGGGGTGCCCTGTGCCGGGTCTCAGGGGAGAGCCCCCGGGCCCGGGACCGGCCCGCTGCCTCTCGGGGCCACGCCGGCACCGCGGACACTGTGCCCACAGCCGTGGAAGAACAGCGCTGCCTGACTCGTCGGGACCGGTGGGGGGGGCCCGGCAGTCCGAGGGCGGGCGGAGAGCGAGGGAGCTTCATTGGATGAAAGCGTTGCCCTGAGCCCTGGCCCATGTGGCTCAGTGGGTTGGTGTGTCACCCCTAAACCAAAAGGTGGCAGGGTTGATTCCCTGTCCAGGCACACGACCAGGCCATGGGTTCGATCCCCGGTTGGGCCACATACCAGAAGGCAGCCAACCGATGTTTCTTTCTCTAAGAGCAATGAAAATGTCCTCAGGGGAGGGTTTTTTTTAAAGTGTTGCCTCCGATGACTGGGCAGGCAGTTCCATGGAGCATCTTTTGGGGCTCCGAGGAAGAGCCGGGGACCGGGAGCTTCGGGGACATGTGGACCTGCCCCATCTGACCAGGAGTTCCTGGGAAAAGAGGGGCTGGGAGAG